>CANUEY010335559.1:0-93584 GCA_948099555.1 Croton setiger
ACTGCTTCCGAATGATACGTCATCGTTTCTTCTTCTTTATTTTATTGCCTTCCTTCTTTCTTCTTTCTTTCTCTCGATCTCTTCAGGCTGCTGCATGAACTGCATGCTTCCTTTCTGCTCCAATTCCTTCTGTTCCAAAAAATTTGCTCCTACAAAATTAAAAAAATTAAAATTTTCTCTACTCCTAGTCTTCCTCCGCCACTACAACTTTCTGCTTCTTCATCAGCTCCACGCTGCCACCATCACCAATTGACCACTACCTTCAATTGATCCAATCAATAAAACATAATTATTTCCTTTTAATAAAGCAATACCCAAATAATTCCTGCCATATTCTCAATTTCATAATTCCTTCACATCCCAAAGAATTCAATCTCTTTGACACATTTTATCAAACACTTCATTAATTCCTGCCATATTCTCAATTTCAAAATTCCTTCACATCCCAAAGAACTAAATCTCTTTGACACATTTTCTTAAACACTTTGTTATGCCTGCTTTTGCATTGCTAACATCTTGTATCAAAGCAGTGCTCTCTACACTAGAAAGTATCATCTTACCTATACCATAATGTATCTTCTAACTCATATTCTTTGTAACTTGATTAAAACGAAAATCAAAATAAAAAAGGATAGCTTCTCCAGCAATCGATTTGCAGAAATCAATTATTAATAGTGATAAGACGGGTGGATAATGAGTCGCATTGCGAACTGCAGAAGGATTAGGTGAGCTGAAAGCTGAGATTGAGAAGAATAAAAGAAACAACAGAGAAAGAAATGTTGCAGAGAAGAGTGTAAAAAGCCAAATTTTCTTTGCTGCCATAATACTAGCGATATTCCAATCTCAAATCTACCCTTCGTTCTTGTTCCCGGCGATCAACTTTACGATTGAGCATATGTCGGTACAAAATTTTCAGATAAACTAAAAGTTTCGGAGATGAAATTTGAGATATGGGTAATGAAAACGCGACAACGGCGATTTTAGGCTCTTGATGAGAAAAATAAAAGATGGGTATAACCCAAAATCAAAGCTTTTGAAAGATAAATTTCAACTTTCGATGTTAAAGAAACAGAGAACTGGGTATTGGGTATCAAATTTTTGAATTGAAAATGGGATTTCAAAATCAGAGTTCAAGGCAGAGTAGTGCCATTGTTGGGTTCCTATGGTGGTTTCGTGATCAGTGTGGAGAGGAAACAATTGTGGTTGTCTTGGTCTGAATGGAGGGTGAATATACGACAATCATTGCATCATTAAAATCGTATCAACAAAGCCTAGGTTGAAGATAGTCAAAACTAAAATGGACCGAACCCGATTTTGTCTCTGTCTGCAATCAAAGTTGAATAAAAACTTATGAAATCACAATAATATACAATAAAGGGCAAGAGACATAAATGAAAACTTTTAACAAAGTTCAGAGTCAGGAGGGAGGTCATTCGTTTTTTTACTAATGATTGGGGAAAAGCTATGGATTTGACTTTTTATTTTTTTTAAAGAAATGTTTTAAGGGGAAAAACTCATGCACAAAAATTAGGCCAATATTGACATTATGAGACTCCTATATATACATTTTTCACAATAGCACTCTCACTCTATTAGTAGAGCTATGGTGGATGGTTAACCATCTAACAGGCGATGCGTCTCCCATCTCAAACGCCTCTGCTTCCCATTCCCAACCCCTCTCTTTCTCAACCCAACAGCGACGAACCCCTTCTCCTCTTCTCCCAGTTGCCGGCACCGCTACCCACTCCATAACCCCATTACAACGTCCATAGCACCTCCCTCCTTCCGAGCTTTGAGCTCCATCTAATCTCCATTTCGTTTTTTTGTCTAGCGTTAACACTAGCCTTCGCCGTCCCGCTTGCAATTGGTCACCTTTTTTTTTTTTAACAGAATGTAATCGGTCACCTTTCTCAGCTTAGAATTTTGTTTATTGGGTGAATGGGTTTTCTGGGGAGTTGCTTGAGGAGATTGGCGGACTTTATCAATTAGAGTTTATGGGGAGTACAATTCCTGTGTTTTCTTTTTTATCGATTTCCAGGTTTGCACATTTTTGTGCTTTCATTTAATTTTTTCAGTGGTTCTATTCCGGTTGGTCTGGATGACAACTGTGGGCAGCTTGAGCATATTCTTCTAGACGAAAATTCACTTACGGGTTCAATTCCTTCTAATTTAGGGAATTGCAAAACGTTTCGGTCTTAGATACTATCTTCAAATTTGTTGCTATATGATAGCACAGAGGTGATGCCAACCTTCTGGGAGTCGTTGTGATTGACAAATTAATCAGAAAAATACCCGGGAAAATTGATTGGAGAAGACAACAGGCGTTTAACTGTAACCTATTCGGTGGCGATCGGCTCAGGAAATTTGCTTCGTTACAGAACTAAGATGAAAACAAATATACTGCATTTGAAGTGGAAGAAGTTCTTCGCAGGCGATATGAGAGGCAAAATGAAAAGTACTGCTACAATTAGCGCCACAAATCGCAAATACCAAGATTTGATTTCTTGGTTTTATCTGATTTGGTCTAATCGGTTTGGATTAAAACGCTACTCTGTTCTTGAAGATCATGTTCTGAAAAGCATTAGAGCTCTGATTCTAAAGATCAGATTGTTTCTCCATCTATTTCTATTTTTATACATACTGCTTAATACTTTGATAGATTTATGCGTTTTTATGCTTTATATTTATTTATGCACTGTGTTTTTAATTTTTTTTCTTTCTTTTGTTTAGATTGTAGTTTTGGGTTTTGATAAATGCGGATTGAGGTTAATTGTTTAAGGGGTTTGTTTTCTTTATCTTTCAAGTGATTCCAGTGGTTAGAGTCGTTGATTTTCAATTTCTCTTATGGTTTAATTGTGATTAAATCATGGAGTTGCAGAAGATCAGCGAATAAGGAACGGGGGAGGAGAGAATAATTTTTTTTGCTTAATTCCCATTCGAAACGACATCGTTTGAAACAAGGCCCGTGTAAAATTAACATCAACGTGCACATTTAAACTCTCAACGTGGCGCCACATTAACCGCTCCAATAACTTCCTTCCCTCTCAATTTCCCGTTCTTTTCTTTGTTCTCAGAGGTATGCGATTTTTAGTCTCTCTCTCTAGACCTCATTATCCATTAACAATGCCTTCCGGGTCATCCACCTCCACTCTAATGTGGTTCCGTAAGGGTCTTCGGATCCATGACAACCCGGCTCTCGAGTATGCTTCAAAAGGGTCCAATTTTGTTTACCCAGTTTTTGTAATCGACCCGCACTACATGGAGCCTGATCCAAACACATTCTCTCCCGGGTCGACTCGAGCTGGCCTCAATCGCATTAAGTTCTTGTTGGAAAGCCTAGTTGATCTTGATTTAAGCCTCAAGAAGCTTGGCTCGAAGTTGCTTGTCTTGAAGGGTGAACCTAGCCAGGTTTTGATTAGCTGTTTGAAGAAAGTAAGTCCCTCTTTCTTTTCTCAATGCAGTTCTTTATTTTTCAGCCGTCAAGATGTTTAGTTCGTTTGTTTGATCAATTAATTGTTGTTATGTAGTGGGATGTGAAAAGGGTTTGCTTTGAGTATGATACTGATCCATATTACCAAGCTTTAGATGCTCAAGTGAAGGTATGTAACAACAGAACCGTAAATTTAACAAGTTTCCTTTAAACAAGTCAATTTAACATTACTGGTTTTTTTTTTTTTAAGTGATCTTATAATTTTTGTTGGCTGGTAAGAAATTTATGCTTTATTTTGCTTTAAGGACTATGCTTCTTCAGTTGGAACTGAAGTTTTCTCTCCAGTGAGTCATACACTTTTCAACCCTGAAGATATCATACAAAAGGTAAGGGATTACTTATTTATTCCTTGAATTACCTATGCTGGTTTTGGTGAATTGAATGTAGATTCTACATTTTCTTTTTTGTGCTAACCTTGACTAGTTGTTCCATTGCAATTATTCACTCTAAAAGAATGGAGGAAAGCCGCCTCTGACTTACCAATCATTTCTCAAAGTTGCTGGAGAACCGTCATGGGCATCATCTCCACTTACAATCTCAATTTCCTCACTTCCCCCTATTGGAGATGTTGAAAGCTGTGAGATTTCTGAAGTTCCAACTGTAAAAGAACTTGGTTATGGAGATGTTGGACAAGTATGTATCTTTGATTTGGAACAAGATTGTTCTCTATCTCTCTCTCTCTCTCTGTTTTTTTGAAACGATTATTTTTAAATACTAATAATCATTGAGTGAATTGTGCGAATTTTTTCTTGCAGGATGAGTGGACTCCTTTTAGAGGTGGTGAATCAGAAGCCCTGAAGCGCTTAAGAGAATCAATCAGTGACAAGGTTTTATTTTTGGCTGCATCATGTAGCAAATTATCCTTGTTTGTTACGCATGGCTGCTGATTTTAAGATCAATGGTTTATGCCTTTATTTGCTTCAAAGCTTTATTATTTTCTCCAAGGCCTTGTTTACCATTTTTTTTTTTTAAAGGATTGCCATTTTGGTAATTGAAGTTTATTCTGTCTCTGGAGTCTGGAAGTTTAAGTCTGACGCAATGCATTAATAAATTGGCTAGAAAGCTTTTACATGTTCTATTATTAATCACAGTGTGTTAGGCATTAGTCTAAAAAAGCCAAGGCTTTATAGATACGAAGTATTTTTTTGGTTTGTTTAAGATCTTTCTCCCATTTCTACTTAACTCTGCATGACATTCTCCAATAAGTTTCCATCATAGTTACAGTTGACCAATTCATCTGCTGTTGAAAAGAGGTCCTTCTATGACCTCCTGTGAGGAGCTACTGCTGCTTAACTAAATCATGATCTTAGAATTCACTCATGGGATTCGTGGATTTACATGGGTTGCTTCTTATTTGTTCCTCATGCAGTTTGCACATGATGCCATGAACGGAAGATTATCAACCTTTTCATTTGTCTTAAAAGTTTCTGCCATTTTCATGATTGTTCCCCATTTTCATGAGTTTCAATTCATAGTTTGCTCATTATCCACTTTGAAGGATGAGGCAGATGCATCATGCAACTTACTGTTTGTCTGTATTGCAGGATTGGGTAGCAAATTTTGAGAAACCTAAGGGCGACCCTTCTGCATTTTTAAAACCTGCTACCACAGTACTATCACCTTATTTGAAAGTGAGTGATAAATGTTGTGATCTGTAGTTGTTTTTGATGTATCTGACAATTATAATGAGACAGTTCACATTGCTTGTTTGATTCTCTTTTAGTAAATTTGAGGATTATGACATGGATAGTGAAAAATAGTTGTGTTTTTCTGTTATCTATTCATGTGTATCCTGTAATGCATTGTGCTAAATATGCACGTTAGTATTAATGAGAACGCAAGTGAGAATTCATTCGTAGAAAATTACAAATAAAACCCACCTATGCACTAATATTTTTATTATAGTTTCTTCATTTTCACTACCAATTTGTTGCAATTTTTTCGGCAGTTTGGCTGTCTTTCTTCCAGGTACTTCTTCCAGTGTCTTCAAGATGTCTATAAAAATGCTAAAAAGCACACTTCACCACCGGTTTCACTTGTTGGCCAGGTCAGTTTTATCTTCATCCTCATATGTGAGGGTGGTTGAAGTTGAACATAACATATTACTGAACTAAAATTTTGTTTTAAATCATGGCAGTTATTGTGGCGAGACTTCTTTTACACAGTGGCTTTCGGCACCCCAAACTTTGATCAGATGAAGGATAATAGAATATGCAAACAGGTAATACAAATACTAGTGGCACAAGATTCCTTACAGAACCCACATATATTTCCTCCATCAGCTTTTGTTTATGTAGTTGTTGTCTTGAAATTATTATTATTTTAAGAAAATGAATTTCGTAAACATGGTGCTTGCAACTAATAAAGTGAATTGATAAAATAAAAAATAAACTGTCTTGTGGTTGTGAATCTTGTGATTGTTTGATAAAGCTCACTTACATCTGTGTTTGAGCCTTTTTCCTATGATTGCTTCTGTACCAGTTTTGGGCGTCATTTCTATTTCAACAAACTAGATTTATCTTCTCTTCCTCATTTTTCTAAACCTTTTCTCCATGGCAGATCACAACTTTCTCTATGGTCTTCAACCAGAAAAATATAACTGTCTTCATTTAGGATCATGACTCTAAATTGTTTTACTAAGTGCTTCCACTTACTTCCAGAAGAGAAAAATAATTGTGCTTCCGCAATCAATTATATTATTGTAACAAGGTTTCTAATCTGATCATAATTCTGTTTACTGGAAACAAACTTAGAGCTGGTTTTATTGACTAGTTACCTGGAATGGGACACTTGGGTAGTTTGTTGAAGAAAGTTTGTTCCCACTTTTTGCCATGCAGACAACAAGTCAGAAATGAAGAATTTTTACCATAATTGCTTTCATTCTTCTCGTTGCTATGTTTATTGTGCTTTTAATCTGTAAATGGTTTATCTGTCACGAGCTTTCGCTGAAGTAATAAATTGCAATTAGATAGCTTGGGATGATGATGCTGAATTGCTGGCAGCATGGAGAGATGCTAGAACAGGATACCCCTGGATAGATGCTATCATGGTTCAGGTGAGAATGAGATCCGTTGCTAAATGACTAATTCATTTTCTATTTTATGTCCCTAGATTAGTTTGCTGTTACGTTACCTATGTAAACAGTCAGTGGCTTGTTTGAAGCTTATGCCTGACTTTGTAGCTTCGCAAGTGGGGTTGGATGCACCATCTAGCACGACATTGTGTTGCCTGTTTTCTGACTCGTGGAGATCTGGTAGTATATGCTATCATTTCAGTTTTTCCTTTTTTGCTCATTTTTGTAATTCCAACGTACTTGGCATGAATTGTCTCTGCTGATAGTTTGTGCACTGGGAAAAAGGCCGTGATGTTTTCGAGAGGCTCTTGATTGATTCAGATTGGGCAATAAATAATGGAAACTGGCTATGGCTATCAGCTTCATCTTTCTTTTACCAGGTAGGAACCATTTGCACATACAACTTTTCAGGATAACCTTTTCAACTTGGTGCTTTTCAATTTGAAATAATATTACTTGTTCGTAGTATTGAATGGAATTTAGTTCAATGTTTCTAATACCTCTGCTGTTGACAGTATAATCGTATCTACTCGCCAATATCTTTCGGGAAGAAGTATGATCCAAATGGTAATTATATAAGACATTTTCTCCCAGTACTGAAAGGTAACTTTGAGTTCTTAACAATCCACTTTATAATTTACTTTTTTATGCTTCATTATAACCAAATAAGAATGATCAGACATGCCAAAGGAGTTTATATATGAGCCATGGACAGCTCCACTTAGTATTCAAAGAAAAGCAAAGTGCATAATTGGAAAAGACTATCCAAAGCCAGGTTAATTATCTAGCTACAGTTCTAACCCACTGGTGCTTTGTTTGAACTTTGAACATGAGTTGGCATTGACAGCAATACATTACTTGTATATTTCTTATTTCAGTGGTTTATCATGATTCTGCTAGCAAAGATTGCAAGAGAAAACTGGGAGAGGCTTATGCATTGAACCAAAAACTGAATGGCCAGCTGACTGACCAAGATTTGGGAAATTTAAGAAGAAAACTGCAGCAAGATCAAGAGCATAAACCAACAAGTAGTAGAAAGAAACAAAAGAAGTAGATGATCTGAATTTAGGAATGGTATTTTTGCCACTGATCTGAACTAAGAAAAGTAGCAAATTATCATTTTAAAATTTTGGCAGCTGAAATCTCTATTGTTTCTTGACTGGAAATTCGCCAAATGATTATAGGGGACACAGTAGGTTACTAACTCTGATCATTTGACATTGATTTATTTGTTGTGGGGTTCTAATCATTGTAGTATTTTGTAGTATTGTCGTCATTGTATTGCTATATTTTGTAATGTAATTATTAGTGCCAAATATTTTCTAGCAAATGTATTAAACTTTTCTTGGCTCAAGAGTTATTAAACCACATTTATATGTAAAAGGTGCGAAATCTTCAAAAATTTTTTTATTGAATAAAAAAAGAAAACAAGATTATTAAATACATTATTGGATTGAAGGAAAAGAATTATTGAATTAACTATATATATATATATATATATATATATATATTTCTTTTAAAACCCAGCTCTCATATCCTTTTATCTTTTTTTTTTTTTTTGAATTTTAAACTATTGCTTTGTGAATTTCTCAATGAAGTTTACTTTATTCATTTTTTTAGTTGCATGTTCTAATTTAAAAAAAAAAATAATTAGACTAGAGTTTTTAGAAATTGTGCAAACTTACTATTAAATTTCTAAATTTAAAAATAACTGATATTAATTAATAAATAAAAATTTCGCCAAAGAAACACAAATTGGTCGTTCAAGATTTTTATATCTGTACTTTATATTTAATAGTACAATTTTATGAAGTATAGGGACTTAACAAAAAGTAAGTTTAAAAATGGAAGAATAAAAGTATATAAAGCCTAAAACCCTTAATTTCCCACGTGCCAACAAATTATTCACGTACCAAGTCAATCCTCCACACGCTCTGCCACTGAAACCTCGACGCCACCTTTGGCCTTTAGCTTCTTCACTACCCCCATTTTTTCCGAAGCAAATTTTCGAGTCTCCGAATTATTCCTGTCAAAAGAGAAGCCGAGGAGAGCAGGATCAGTTTTACCTGCAGGGTGTGACCTTAGATTACAAAGAGAACACAACAGCTCTAACCATCAATACAACGATGTGGAGAAGAGCACTCTCTTCACAGCTCAAAGCCCTAGCGTCCTGCCGATCTGCTCCCGCTGCCGGCCGATTCGCATCTACTAATCGGTCTTTCGTTCCCCCGTCGCCGTCCGCTTCTCTTTTTCATCGCTATTTCAATGCAGATGCAGGTTCTTTCGCAGATCTTCATTTATTAATTTTGAGCCTCTTTATTGTTTTTGTTTTTGTTGATTTGATTGGTATTTGGGATGGACATTCGATACATATTTTGTGACATCTAATTTCCAGGGAATATGAAAATGATTTTATTTATGCATTTCGAAAGGTTTTATCGCGCGAGTTTTTTTATATTTAATTTTTGTGGCCTGTAATGTTGCATCAAATTCAAATGGTTTAGAAGATGGGATTATTTAATTAGAATGCGCTGTTTATATGTCGTTATATCATTTGTAATTGAGGGTTCTGTCTATTTGTATGTATGATGTTACTCTGTTATTGAATTATGTTTGTAGAGGGAATTCTCTTTTATATTATTGTTAAGTAACTTTTTTGGTTGGGTTTGTAGCAACCGGTACTGTAGGGAAGAAGGTTGAGGATGTAATGCCTATAGCTACTGGGCATGAACGTGAAGAGCTAGAAGCTGAACTTCAGGTAACTATTTTTGTTTTATTGTAAAAATGGAAAATTTGGACAAAAATAAATGGAATTGGTAGAGTTGAATGAAGACTTGGTGGTAGTCTTAGATGCATTTAGTTGGACTGCTTTAATACGTTCTATTAAATTATGTGGATTCACTAATAATGGAAACTTTTAATATTCATTTTACTCAAGTATTATTCTGATTTATTCTCTACAGGGCAAAGATATTCTTGAAATCGACCATCCAGTTGGCCCCTTCGGCACAAAGGTTTGTGGTTTAAAATTTAAACAAAATAGTCTGCAACTTGTTTTAATTACTGAGGTTGCTTTTTAGTAAGTGTTATTTTATGCAGTCATCTGTGAGTCTTCGTTGCAGTGTAATATAGAATTTATCTTTTCATCTAGGTTCGTCATTGTGGTGGTGTTATTAGTTAATTATTTAGACTTTCTACTTCTTATAGCCTTTTGAAGAATCTAAGTATTGAACATAGGAAATCATCATTGATTTATCTCTAGATGTACCAACTGTGCTGAATCCCACTGGGTGCTTTATTGTTGCAAGGATGATGACTTTTTTTTTTTTGCAGAAAAAATAATTCTAATAGCGGAAAATTTATTTCTTGTTGACCTACCTCCCTGTCCAAAAAGGGGTTTCCAAATAGGATTGTATTACACATGCCAATTAGATGGCCTTGATTTATTGTTATTTTAATTGAGTCCATGCTTCTTAGTTTCTCAGTGCAGTCTCTTGTTCATACTGGTTTGCTGCTACTTGTATGTGGAAGTTTCTACTTATCTCAAAATCTGGGATTAATTCTTGTTTTTTCCAAGTCAAGCTTAAGACTCTTTTTCATGTTCTTAGATATTTGGTGATGAATTTTGGTCCATAGCAATTTAATGTTAGTCTAAATGCTTGACTTAGAGGCAGAAATACCTGGTAAAAAGTCAAGAGTTCTACTAAAAGAAAAAAAAAAAGAAAACTTTTTATCCATGGTTTTTAAATCAGAAAACTTAACTATCTTCTGGGAAACAATGTATTTTATGGTGTACTTCTAATCACAATTTAAGTGCTGAAGTGCTGATATGGCAATGGCACTGTCATCCAAGTCTAGTCAATAATTTATTTTTTAATGCGTTAAATTTCTATGCTTTCGATTTCCGGTGAATGAGTGATTGATTTTCTCAATGGGTCATGTTTCAATCTGATAGTGAACGGGCAAAAATTCTTTATTTGGGGACTGGGATTATGTTTAATCATTGCACATATCCTATAATCTATATTGTCTTCACACTTCATAGAGGGGGGCACCACTTTCACTGCAGTTTTTTTTTTTTTGGCTCAACTTCCCTCATCTAAATTGATGCTGTTAAGTAGGTTTGCTAAACTACATCCAATATTAACTCCGTATAGACCCAATTATCACCTTATTGAAATTGATGCTGTAATTCATTTTTTGGCGTGTGGATGGTCTGGAATAAACCAGTCAGATAGAATTCTTCTTGTAACATTGTTTTTTTTTTCCTTTACTTTGCTAATGTAATAATGTTATACTTGATATTTTGATTTAGGAGTTTGGTCTATAACTCTGTAGACGCATCTTCATCTGTTGGATATGATCATTACCTAGTGATACTTCATGCATGGCACTATTCCTTTAGGGATAAGTTTTGGATGTCTTTCAATGGCATAATTATTTTATGATTTTTATTAATATATAATCCAGAACAGCTATTCTGAAATATATTTTTATGATTTAATTTTGTTTATGTGGATATCTTTTTGAATGCAAGTCAAAAATGTAATTCTGTTTGCGGTTACTGTATTTTTAGGAAGAACCGGCTGTTGTCAAGTCCTACTATGACAAGAGAATTGTTGGTTGCCCTGGAGGTGAAGGAGGTGTGTTTTTACTTGGCCTTTTTCCATGTTGGGATTTATTGTGGCAGATGTGCGTTGTGTCTGCATGCACTTTCTTGTCTTTCTGCTAGCAATGTAGTCATTCATTAGAAGATATTCAATTTGACATTTGACTGTTTTTGAGTTACAGAGGATGAGCATGATGTCGTTTGGTTTTGGCTGGAGAAAGGCAAGCCTCATGAATGTCCAGTTTGTTCACAATACTTTGTGGTATGTGGGACATCAAAACTCAAGTTTTGAACACAACTTTTTTTTTTTTTTTTTTTTTTGGAATTTGCTATATTTTTGTGCATCTATAGATTTATTTGGCTCTGAATATGTTGCATCTAGATAAATAATGAACTTCCTGCAGGGACTTGTCCCACAGGTAATACAGGGGAACTGGGGATCTCTATATGTTTGTTTGGGAAGAATGAAGTATATTTTCTGGGACATCCTTATTCAATTGGGAGTGGGATGGTTTATAGCCACAATGATCAGCTAATTGATCACTGCAAAGCTATTTCAATTGCAGCAAAAAAAAAAAAAAAAAGAGGGTGTGCAAAGAATTACTTAATGATATTTATGTTTGATTATTGAGTGACAAGTATGGATAGTCAGTGATCAAATTGAAAGTGAGGCAAACATGAATGCAATAGAGTTATTAGTAATTTGTTTAGTTCATTACTAAGTGAGTGTGGTTTATGTTGGAATTGTTTTATAATGTGATATTCCACAATCCACATCAGACATTTTTAGCGAACAAGATGCACTTAATGTTTAAGCAAATGATCGTTCACTCTCTTTTATCTTTCTGTAGTGCATTTCTGCATAAGAAATTCTAGATTGCTACCGGAAATGCAAATCTTACCTAATTATTTTATTGTTGAATAACAGCTGGAAGTAGTTGGCCCTGGTGGACCACCAGATGGACATGGTGATGAAGAACATCACCACCACTGATTGCAGCATTTCAATTTTCCTTGAGGAATAAAATTTGGGAAGAATGACGAGACAGTTTCCAGTATACAGTGCAACGTCAAAGTTAAGAAAACGCTTAATGTCTTGTTTGTTTTTCATTGGTCCTTTAATCTTTTGTGGCTGCTGCTTTATCAGCAGAAATGAGAGGGTATCTTTTTTTTTTTGTGGTAATGTAGACGCGCAGATTGGTCATTTGGAACCTTAAGGATATTTCTTGTTAGGTTTCCTTTAATGCATTGCCAAATAATTGATGGCTACACTTCTATTCTTTCATGAAAACCTGTTGATTTTGGCCTGAAAGGGGAGTTGATACTACTTTAAGCTTGCATTTGCCATTTTAGTTTACAGATTCTTAATTCCTATATTTCCAACTGCTCGGAATTCGGCCACGCGTTATTCACTTGTCTTATTACAGGCATCTCAAGGACAAGCACAAGGAGTTGCAAAGTGTTATGTTTTGAGTAGGTGGTAACTATGATGATTATGATGTGCAACCAGAAGTAATCATGCAAGGGATATTCCATTCTTATTTTATCTTCAAGCATCGAACTTGTATCGTTTTTATTCTTTTATTTCAGGGAGAATTGCTCTGGGTCCTGGTTTTGTATAATCCGCCCGTCGTCTTTCATGTGTGGTAAATATGCTAAAAGATCCTTGAAAGTTTACTAATTACTGCTTTCAGGTACTTCTCTCTTTAAAAGGTTAGTTTAATTGGAAAAGTTATAATTTGTTACTTTAAATTTTATTTTATTCTTTCAACTTACAAAATATTCTTATTAAAAATATTTTTTAATTTTAAAAAATAAAATATACAAATGAAACTCCAACTATTCTTATTATTTTAATTGACTATTTTAATTTTATGTTTATTACTTTTATAAATTAAAAAATGTAAAAATAAAAAACACATACCCTCAAATATAATGTATATTATAATTATATATTATTATGTTATATTATTATATATTCTGTTAAAAAAAAAAAAAGAACCCAAGAATGGGGTGTTTGGCTAGCGAGAAAAGAAAAGTAAAGTTAGAGAGAAAGGGATTGGGGAAAGAGAGCGACGGCCTCCAAACGATAGCAAGCGGCGACAGTCAGTCGTGATTCACTTTCTTCTCCAAGCTTTTTAGTTTCAAAATAGAAAAGGGCCATGAATATTTTGTCCATTTGCAGTAGCGGTTATTGTGATTTGCAATTAAAATAAAATTTAGGAGAACTAAATTATAATTTTTTAAACTAAATTAACTGCAAAAATGAAAGAAAATAGACGAAAGTACTTGGAAGCATGAATTAGTAAATTTTCGAGGACCTTTGAGCATATTTATCATACATGAAAAACCAACAAGCAGAGGACCCCGAGTAAGTCTCCCTTTATTTTATTCAATTTTACATTTCTATGATGTTCTTTATCGCATAGCTTCATTGAGTGCTTGGGGTTGAGAGTTACATTATAGGATTCACAGGCAAGCATTAGGCATTTGTGCAGAATTTCACTGTTAGCCAATGGAAATGTGCATATTCTTCTCTTCATCCAAATTTGGCATAAATACTTAGGTAGTTTTTGTAAGTCTTAGTGCAATTGGGTCTTTAAAATATTGCCTTGTAATTTTGGGTGAATGATTATATGCGTCCCAATCAGATTGGTATATATAAAAAAATGGAACGTTAGCAGCAACATGCTGAATAACGCAATCTGGGCATTCTTCAACCATATTCTATAATAATGCTTTGTTTGGAGAATGAGAATAAAGAAAAGAAGGGAGAAACTATACTCAAATGAAAACTAGGTTTATATTCGTGAATGAAGCATTCTCATCCATATTTAAATTTAAAGTCTTTTGTTTGGATGAAATGAAAATGAAATTTGTTTTACAGTTAAAATTTCCTACCAAGAAGAAAACTGTAATATATGTAAACACAGGTGGGTAATATTTTCCATTTCCTTTCATTTTCCCTTCATCCCAATCCCAAATAAGAGTTTTTTCTATTATTATTATTTTGCTTAGTATATAGGAGATTAGGAGTAGTGCACAATTCAGTATCTTGAAAAAAAGTGAAAAATTCTGTCTTAAATGGAAGAAGAAATAACATAATGAAGAAAAAGAAAACACCGTACAAAATGAGTAACTTGTTGAAGAATGTGAGGGAGAATAAAAATGGGAATTGATTCAAAATTCAGTACCAAAATCTTAACAAATGATATTCCCTGCAAATAATAGGGAAGGAGGGGAAATAAATACATCCACAAGCATTTTTAATTATCTTTTTGCAATTTGCTTTAACAAAATTCTGTGTTTTTTTCGCATATTAACAATTATCTTTTTGTAATTTTGAAAATCAATCATATTGTCCCTCTATTTTAAAAAATTAAATAAAAAACATCATTCAGTTAAAATTAACTATATAATAATGATTAAAATTTAATTTTATGCACAATTTTGAAAATATTCAAAAACATTAAAGACTCAAAGATAACTTTTCTCAAACCTGGTTTCTTCTTCCTTCCTTTGTTGGAAATCAAATCGGAAAATCAAAAAATCTTATCCAACTATAAATCGGCAGTAAGGAGTATATCACTAAAAAGCCCGAACGATGAGATTTGACTGGTGGCCTTATTTCGCCGACGATGACGTTCTGAAGTTTTTGTCTCTCTCTCCTTGTAAAAATGTGAAACCATTCACCACAATCTCTTTTTTTCAATTTTTGGTAAACGAAAAATTGAATGGACAAATCATATACCAAACACAAAGAGTTGAGAGAGACGAACCATTTGATACCCTAAAGGCCGCCGGAAGATCATTGAAAGATGCCAAAAAATGAAACAAATCATCTGCAACTGGAAAATCTTGTCAAACCGCTCTGATGCAAAATTCCATCTCCGCCCATAGCTCGATATTAATGTCGGTACCATTAAAACGGACTCATCAAGAGGAGTTCAACGACAACAGCAGTTGGTCGTTCCAAATTCTAGAACGGTAGTAGTGACCTGATGAACGTATGACCGTAATTGTTGAAGGTAGCCGAGATTTAGTTGCTTTTAGGTCCTTCATGTTTTTAAGTATCTTCAAAATAAAAAAAAAAAATTACATTTTAATATTTATGTAGTTAACTTTAAGCAAATAAGAGAAAACCTTAAATATAGAAAAATAAAGAAAAAATTGTAATTTTTACTTTTCATTATTATTATTTTGGGACTTGTCCAATCAATCCATCAAATTCTTTTTTTTTTATAACATTCCAAAACCCTTTTCATACGTCATAGTCCAAAAATATAATTACTCTTATTTTTATTTTATTATATATATCTATCCATTAAAATATATAAAAGCTAAGGATTGAAGTATAATGTGACACAATACAAATCAATCAATAACTTACTTTTACATTTTTTATTTTTTATTTATTTTAATTTTTTCTTTTCATATTCTTTCATATAGTTATTATTAATATTTTTAATAGTATACAAAAATTCAATTCATTAATACTATAAAATTTTAATTTTTCATATTTAATCATCCTACTAATAATTTTTCAAAATAATGATAATATTAAATTTTCTTATTTTAAGAATTAATAATTCTTATTTTTATAACATTTATTTAATATTTTATAATAATTAAATTTCATTAATATTAAAATATATTTTTTTTGAAAATTTTTATTTTAATAAATATATATATATATATATATATATATATATATATATATATATAATTTAACTATTCGATTTTTGAATACTAAATCACGAGTGTCGTTTAATCTAAATTCGAGGCTGTTATATATATCAAATTTTAGCGTATTTACATTCACAAGACTTGAACTTAAGATTTTTGTTTAAACTAGAAGAACTCTATATTAGTTAATATATGTGGAGTTAATATTAAAATTAGAATTCAAATTATAAAAAATAATTTTTTATCCAAATATTTTTAAAAATACAAACTAAATTATAAAAATAATTTAAGAACCGCGCATCGCGTAATAGAATACCATACAAATACAGTATATAGTACTCAAAATAACTGTAAATTTGAAAGAATAACTATATGAAAGAATATGAAAATAAATATATACTGTAGTTCTCCTAACTGTCTTTAAATATATCACTAACTGTCTTTAAATTCTAGTGCTCCTCTCATAAAAATAAACACCTAACTTTATTTTTTTTAGAAAAATTATTATTATTATTATTAATTATCTATTTATTTATTTTCAGTGAAAACTGCAGCTTTCATAATATTAATGAAGAAAATGAGTTCCTCTTGACCAACTAAAACATGGTTTCCCTTAAAAATTTGAGGAGCAACTTTTCTTCCATGATTTTAGTTTAGTTGTATACACTTTATTTATTATTCTACATGAGCCTTATGAAAGAAAAAAATAAAATAAAATAAATGACAAATAATACATGAGCCTTATGAAAGAAAAAAAAAAGAAAAGAAAATGTGAATTCAACTCTCTCTCTTCTTGCAATATTTCTCCAAACACGCTCCCACTTCATTATGTATCAAATTAACATGAATTTCTGACGAATCATTAGATGTTAATAAACCACTCCATCCCTCCATAACCTTTCAATTCCTTCTATGATCTGTTGATAATTTTTAGTTTTACGACAAATAATTCTTTGCTTAATTATTCACTCATTTCTCTGCTTAATCTTGTAAATCATTCGCTATCTATGATAATTTATTTTATTTTTTTCTGTTTCATATATAATTGTGTAAATATATTGAGAAAATACGGTAGAAAAAATACATGATTTTTCATAACATAATATCCCATAACATATTGAAAAAATACCTGTATATATATATTTTCAAAAAAAAATTGAAAAAATACATGTATTTATCATGAACAAATTAGTCATTTAATATATTTCTGGTAAATATATATATATTTCCTAAAAGCATTTTGAAAAATACATGTATCTCTCGAAATATATTAATCATATTTTGATAATGTAATTCTCACATGTTGAAAGAGAGCAAATATGAAATGGAGCTAATTTTTTTGGTAGCTTTCCATCTCCGTCGTCTTCTCTACCAATCGTCGAAATTTTTCAAACAATTCACAAGCTAAAATTCAAATTATAAGTTGCTTTTAAACATAAAAAGTAATTTAAAAACCTAAAAATTCAAATGGAACAAAAAATATTAAAATAAAAAGAAATGGAAATAAAAAAATAGAAACAAAATCAATAATAAAATCGAGAACAAAAAGAAAGCGAAGAAAACAAGAAATTTTCTGAATTTAATGGGTCTAAATTAAATTTTAAATGACAGGTTATCTAAAATTTAAAAAATATTGTCATTTACTAAAAGTAACTTTCAAAATCTTACATCTATTACAATTTTCCATGTTAATTTTGCAAATTTTTTTATGATTAATACAATATTTTTTTTTAAAAAAATACTTGAATATTTTTAGTTTATGATTAGTGAATACTTTAAGAAGTAGCTTTGGCAAAAAATTATAAATTATTTTTCTTAATTAAAGACAAGTGTTAAATGAAAAATAGGTTATGTAGTGAATGGCCTCTCCTTTTCTTTTTCATTATCTTTATTAATAATCAAGAGTTGCAGAACAAAATCTATATCCGTACTCTTCTTCACAAAATCCCTTTGATTACACTTCAAAGATTTTATCCTTTCCCTCTCTTCAAAGAATGCTTTCCACTCTTTCAAATTCCTACAAATTCTTCTCTTGTCTTCACTTTTCTAATTTTTTAATTTGGAAATTAAAAATTATTATCTCTTAACACTAATTTATGTAACTTTTAACATAAATAGCTAATAGCTATATAAATACTACTCAAACAATTAGGTACGAAACGCATTTAGGATTAGTTTATTTATAAAATGAGTTTAAAAAATATAAATCTTGCCCTTATTCTATTTTTCAGCAAGCTCTAGTGAAGTTGAGTTCTCTCAACTTTTGCTTGGCTAATTTAACAAATTAACAAGTATGAAAATTACATTCCAACTAAATTTTTAAAAAAAAAAATAATTTCAAAACTATTTCACTAGAAAACAAACTCTCAAACTATTTGGAATCTTGTTATACTGTTTTCGAATGATTTAGTTCATCTACAACTTTAAAAATAATTAATATAATATATTTACATATATATAAAATTCAGACGTCTATTCATAATCTAATTCTTCTCTAAACTATCAAATCTTTTTATCCCTACATTGTTACTACTTTAACTCACATTCACTAATTAGTTTATTTCTCAATTTATTAAATACTAATAATTAGAAGTGAAGAATTAATAGAGAACCCTAAAGTATTTTGGTATGGTTCACAAATGTCTTGTCATATTGTAACCTTAGCAATGCACTTTATTCACAAATTTGAAATCATGTCTAGTCATAGTACTTAATTAAGTTTAATTTAATATATGCATTTGGAAGCCAGCTTATAAGCAACACAATACATAACTTAATTAATTATTAATTAATGACCTATATAGTTTTAACTTTGTTCCTTGTAGAAATTTCAAACTTAAATTAGTAATGTATATAGCACATTAGAGTAGTGCCAACAGCATCTGCTTGTCTACTGTTAGTTTAAATATAAACCCACAAATTTAAGTATAATTAATTAGCTAATTTTTGTTTAGTAAAATGATATTGAATATTGATTATTTTTATTCCCATATTGAGTGTGGGACAAGGAAGAAGTTGACAAACATATAAAAAGTTAGCTTATTAGTTACTTTTTTCTACAAAGAAGTGTAAGTTTTCTTAATTAATCTAGTATTGATTGACTTAAAAGGGAAATCTGATACCACCATTTACTTCACTAACCTATCACATTTTGCCCTATATTCTTTGGTTTTTAGAGTCAACTACTTAATTAATTTATTTTTTTACAATTAACATTAGGTTTGTTCAAAACTTATAATAATCCACATGAGATAAATAACTAAGCATAGAAATATGCAATTCCTTGTAAAAAATAATTTAATTATAGAATCAAATAGGAGATGTGAATAAATTATAATTAAATAAAATTGAAATATGTTAATTGGAATTTTAGTTCCTACTTAATTTTAAATTTGATTGAATTTGATAAGTAGCTAGTCCTGAATTTTATTGGAGATTAAAAAAAACTTGAACTTTTGGTAATTAAGAATTATTTAAAAGTTTAAACAAATTATGGGTTCAGAATGTAGCGTAAGAGATAGTTTAGTTGGTTAAGCACCTCATTCTCAGAATATAAATTTTGAGTTCGATCCAGGCAAATACTCTCCTCCCCTATATCTATATTAAAAAGAAGAAGGCATGGGGGTGCATATACATAGGGCTGCATCTTGTGTATGTCTATGGGAAGGGCAGAGAGGTATTGAGAAATTGACATCCACTCTTGTTTGCAGTCTAAGGGAAAGTAGGTTCCATATCAAAACTTATCATGATCAGTAGGATATATACTTGCAGAACTTAGCTTTGGATTACTAATATAGTAAGTTTTTATATTTGCAAAAAACTGGTAGGTGCAAAGAGAATTCTGTTTATTTTGCTTTAATAAAACAATTAAACCTCTTTTGTATATTAAGTGACACTGATTGACATGACACTCTAAAGAGATTCCTCAACCATTTATATTACACTATATATTATTTATAAGATGAGAATGGAATGAAATGAAATTAGGTTCCAAAAGGCTTTAGCAATTTGAGTAAAAATAGATTAAACTTTAAAAATGCTTCATATTGCCAATGCCATTCAACATTTTTAAATTAAACCCATGCCTAAAAATTGAATAATTTAGTATAACTATGTGCTTTTTGTTTATAAGAATACACTTTTAGCATTTTAACGCTAAAACTATTTAAAAAACTATTAACGCAGTTAAATATTTTAAAATACAAAATTAATTTGGGTTCTCTATCTGATATATAGTCCCTCCAATCTTTATTTCATTGTTTTTAAATTATCTCATATTTATCAATTTTATTTTTGTAAATATGATATTTTATTATTGTTCATATTGTTCTCACTTTTCAAAGTAAAGATTTGAGGATAAACCTTTTATTATTTATGTATTTTGTTCGCACTAAATTTAAGTATATAATAGCAAGATGTATCAATATTTTCTATAAATTAAAAAATTAATAGCATCCATCCATAAAAATAAAAAATATTAGTTTAGAAATTATACTAGCCCTTAAAAATACTCCTATTTAGTGAATTGATGAAAGTTTTTGCTATTTACTAAATCTAAACTTTAAAATTTACTCTAGACTAACATTTGCCTTATGAATGAGATGAGCTGCTATGTGAATTACAGGTTGTGAATGAGATGAACTGCTATGTGAGTTACTCGGAATTCAGTTCAATTAAAGTTTGTCTAAAAACTAAATAAGTCAGCTTAATAACTAAACAAACTAAGTTCCAATCGAAATTTCAAACTGGTTTGTTTAATTTTATTTTTGCTAAAACTTGAATTCCCTCTAAAATGAGTTGCGGTTTAATAAAAGTTTCTTTGAGAATAATTTAAAAAGTAAACATCTGAGCTTGAAATTGACATTATTCTGCTTGATTCATTTACTATTGCATTTTTGATTGCCAAATGGAAGAAGTTATAGAGCATATATATACAAGTATTTTGGGCAAGAATGATCTACAGAAATACATAGGGATACAATGTAAGTCAGAAAAAGTGTAGACAAAGAATAAGAAAAAAGGTGATTTGGCGAAGGTGAGTGGTTGTGGTGCCGGTCATGAGCTCTAGGGGAGGGAGAAGACAATGGTGAAGATGGGGTTTTTTTTTTTTTTTAACTAGTAATTATAGAGCAACTTGAAAAAATTGAGAATAAAACACAAATTTTAAACTCAATGTTCGCAAATAAAACACATTTTTTTTTTTACCTAGTAAGTTTAGCTCCCGCTCTTCTAGATTGTCAAATGCATAACAAATAAGAAAACAATTTGTCATTTCAAGAAAGAGAAAGTTGAATATTTACATATTTTCTTTGGAAGGGTTTTGATTGACGGTGGTAAGATGGGTTTTGGTGGTGGCGTCGGCGGTGTTGATGAGTTACCAACAGTGAACATGAATGAATGGATGGAGACGAAGGTCTTAGGTATTTTAGGTGAGATTGTTTTGTATTTTAAATGGACATTGTAGTCATTTTCGTGTATTTAACAATTTAAATTGATAGAAACACTATATAGGCTAACGAAAAGAAAATAGAAAGATTAAAAAAATAAGAGAACTAATTATGAAATTATAGAATGGCCCTATAAACAAACAAAAGTTTTACAGGTGGAGACTTCTCTCTGCAACCAGTGCCTTCCACCAAAGCAAGCAAGCAGTGAAAAAAGTTCTCTTCCTTTTTCTCCTTAACAATAATTATATGTGCATTAATTAGCATAAATTAATTAATAATTACCAAATTAGTATTTTATTTTATCTATAATTCTCCCTATTATGTGTAAGAACACTCAACAATTTTTTTCTTTTTCACTAAAATGTTCTACTTATGAGTTAATAATTCGAAACTTTTCACTGAATTAAAGTTTGGTCTGCAACAAACCAATCTGTTCATACTATTGTTCACACTATGTTTTATGTCTGATTTTAATGAGAATACCTTCTTTTCTCATGATGTTTTTACATTTGATTCCAATAACATAATTAGGGCTGCAAACGAGCCGAGCCGAGCCGAGTATTGTGCTGCTCGAGCTCGGCTCGTTTAAAATTTCACGAGCTCGAGCTCGAGCCAAGCTCGTGTTAAATTCCACGAGCTCGAGCTCGAGCCGTGCTCGTGTTAAATTTCACGAGCTCGAGCTCGGCTCGCGAGCTTAGCTGGTTTTAAAATTCGAGAGCTTGACTTGTTTTAGACTCGTAATCTTGGTTGTTTTATGTTGCTATTCGAGCTCGAACTTGAGCTCGCAAATAAACTTGAATTCGAGCTCATCTCGAGTTTGAGTTTTAGCCCACAAATAAGCTCGAATTCGTTTCCTGCTGTTATGCGAGCTCGTATTCGAACTCGTTAAGAGTTAGTCAAAAATCAAGAAATTTCAATTTTTAATGTTGTTTCAGTGAAAAAATGAAAATAGCAATTTTAGTGAAAGAGAAATGAAATAGCAAAAAATGAAATGGAGAGGCTGGTATCTTGGCTGAAGCATATTTTTTGATTTGGTACCAAAATTAATCATTTTGATTGACTTGCGAGCTTATTTAACGAGCAGCTCGCGAGCCGATTAAACGAGCTACTCGCGAGCTTTTTTAAACGAGCAGTTCGCGAGCCGGCTCGCGAGCCTAACTGCTCGACTCGAGCTCGGCTCGTTTATTAAACGAGCCTAAATTTTCGGCTCAAGCTCGGCTCGTTTATTATCGATCCGAGCCTCGAGTCGAGCTTTTATCGAACGAACACCGAGCCGCTCGCGAACGGCTCGGCTCGTTTGCAGCCCTATGTATGCCCTTTTGAAGAGGACTGACAGACATCCAAAAACATACTCCCTCCATTCATACACAAAACATCGTCTTGTAAAAGAAAATATTAAATGAAAAGTAAACCATATATTGCGCTCTTACAACTATTCATTCTCAAAGATGACTTTTTCAAAAGTAAAGAAAGCATAATAAGAACTAATGGAAAAAGGAAAATAAATAACTAAAAATATAGCAATGTAATAAGATAATGCACAACGAATGAGATGATTGCATTGACCATGCCTTTTTGGAAAACAAAGAAGAAAGAACATTTTGTCAGATATAAAAGGACAGTTCAGAAAAATCTTCTATGTAATTAGGACCAAAAGTTAAGCGACAGAAAGTGACATTAAATGTTAGGGAATAAGGCAGGCAGTTCAATATTAATATAGTGACAATCAATAGATAATGACATCAAGATGCAGATAGTACCATGTAAACAGATCACAGCAAATATTCTTCAAAGGAGGAGGGGGGTGTTTAAAGGGCAAAAAAAGACAGGAAACAAATAGTTGCTCAGAAATTCAGTAACTACCCAACATAATATTATAATGCTAACTGGAGATATGATGGTAGATGGTCATTTCCACAGAATTTTGACACCAGCCAATAAGCAATAGTTATTTTCACATCCCACATTTCACAAACTTAGTACCTTTTTTAGCTCACTGCTCAATAATACTTCACCATCCATGCTTCCCGTTGTATCCGTGTTTGCTAGAGAGACCAACTTTTCCTTAGCAAAATCTTCTATTTGTTGAGCAATAGATTGAATGGGGTAAAGCTTGTTTGCCACCTGTAAGATGAAAGCATACAGAATGATAAAAGAGATCTTGTGCTAGTTATTTGTTCCTTATACAACAAGATATGTGTAGGTACCAGTCGGATTGCCTTCATGCGAACTTCCTCTGAGTAATGAACTGCACTCTTTTAGATGACAAGAAAATGGAAGTTAGAAAAAAAAAATGAATGAAAAGGAATTTTCAATTTTGAAAATAGTCTTCCCATCTTTATCAGTCCCACAAATTTTCCCCACAATTTCATACTACAGTGTATGACATGGTTGTGGAGCTGTAAATGACCCAAACATCCAGTTGTTTCCCAAGTTGAATTTATTCAAGTTTACTTGATTTGCTTAGTAATTTTTTTGGGATGTGCATTCAACTTTACTATAAAAATGATTCAGCTTTATTGTTTTTGTTCATAATGAATAAGTAGAGTGCTCCAATGCTAATGATTGTGCAATGAGTCATAATATCTAAGCCTAGAAGTCATGGGTCATACCTTTGCTTATTTTCAGATTAACCAAAGAGCGGCATTTAGTGACCAACAATAAACTATAAATCAAGTAAATAAGTCTGATAAAAATAGTATTCAGAAAAAAAAGATTGGAGACTCAATCAGAATTGTGAGAATTGAGATACACCTCCACTTGATTATCTGGCAAAACCTCAAGGTTAGATGTACAGATTTCATAATTACAAGGATCACAAACAAGTTCGGCAGCATATGAAGGCTGATGACCAAATGATATATAAATGCAATTTGCTACCAAAAATGTCTTGTTTGCTACCATGAATTCAAGAAAGAAGAAGAAAAAGAATGAACCTGCAAAGCAATTTTCAAGCAGACTTCCCGAATAGGAGGCCTCTGCAAAATCAAGCTCCAGACAGTGCTTAGACCTTGAGTAACCCGATCCCCAATCTGTAACTCCTTCTCAGAGTTGCTATTTCCAGGACAGCACAAGGACTCCAATAAATTCAAAACAGACTTTGGCAGATAAGGGGCTTCACCTAGCAATTTACTTAAAGATTTGTCCGAAGGAGGAAAGGAGTCTCTAATGGTTTCAGCCTGCATAAAAGATCTTTTTAATCTTTCAATGATTATAAACCATGGAAGAAGTGAGAAATATATATAGGAACAAATACAAACCACAGTCAGTAGGAACATTTCATACACAGAAGCAGCTGTTGTAGAAGAAAAAAAGTCGCGGTCCTCCTCCACCTCACCAAATAACCTGTAGAGGACACGCAATGTCAACTCGTGTCCCTGAAGATGTCCAATGAGCACTGTCAGAAGCTAAATATTCTAAAATGATACATGTATAAAATGACAATGACATAACTAACCAACTTCCTCATGATACTATATAGCAGGATTCCGGAAAAGCATTACAGAGTGTTACAAAAAAATCCTGATCCTAAGTTCTCATGCTAAGAATCACTGGTTATGCTACAGGGCACTTTCGACAATGCAGTAAACATCATAGAAGCTAGGATAATAAAAAGGCTCCAACTAGGATACAGAATTTCAAGAATCCATTTAAAGTTGATGGTAAATCTAGTCATTAGAACTGCAAATAAGCTAAGCTGAGTCGCGTATCATATCACACCCAGTCAGCTTCGCTAAAGCTCACTCAAGTGCTCCCTCATTATAGTTAATGAGCCAAGTTCAAGACTGGTTTTAGGGCTTGTTATAAACTAGCCAAGTTCAAGCTAGTTAGAGCTCCACGCATATATAATCTGTCCAAATGTTAGCATGTAATATGATAAAAATTATGGCATAATTAAACAGTTCACACACTGTACCTTCAAAGAGCTGTACTTCTCATTTGATTAATTTACTACTTTATTCATACAGAGGTAACTATAAGATATTTAGAAGAAAAACAGACTATAGCCATGTCTTAACCATGCTTGGCTTTTCATTACTAAACCATGTTTAGTACATTTAAACACTCAATTCAAGCCCATTTTGCTACCTAAACCACACTAATTTTACTTGTTGGAACATAAAAGTTCCAACAGAAAAGACAAACCATCATCCCCTCTAAAATTCAAACTAAAAAATTACTCAAATCTCAACAAAAATTTTGCCATCCCAACAACAATCATTGAGATCATTCAAACTTGTGGTTTCATAGAACAGAATATTCATTCCTTCAATTTTGACAACAGTAGAAATTCACTAATCCGGAATCAATATTTATGACAACAATAGAAATTCCATTACCTCATGACTCATGTAGTCGGATAAGATGTGCTCTCGAAGGAGTTTCCATGGGTCTAAATTAGAGGGAAACTGCAAGAAGTAGAAGCTGTATCAACTTGTAAACATTATGTACTACCATATAAAGTATGAAACTTTACTTAGAAAAATCTTGCCAAGTATACAGGATGAGACTATGCAATCCTCTAGAAAACGTTTATGATGAAAATATCAATTATTAATAATAATGTGCAGAACCAAGCACAATTCAGTTTACAAAAGGCAACTACATGGCAGAGCAATGACCAAGCATGATGGATTTAAAATGCAAACAAGAAATAGTGAAGGAACCAATGATTAACAAAGAAATAAATAAAAGCTAAGCAGGATTTGCACTTCCAAATTGTTGTTCAATTGCAACTACAAATTGGAGGATTAAGGAAGACTTCTGGTGGCGACAACAGAAATAAGAGTGTCTGCTAAGCCAATACCAGAAAAATCTCTCGTACCAAATTACAGACGAAATATACCAACATTGCTGCTTTGACAATCTGAAAAGAGAGGAGCTTGCAGAAGAAGAATGTTTAAATTAACAAAGTTAAAAATATTTATCAGTGTAGAGTGGCATAATTAGAACATGTTCAGTACAACAAAGGCCAATGTTATACTTATTGCACTTGCAAAAGCATATCAAAGTTGAAAGACCAAACAACATTACAACTTTGACGAATGCTTGAATGAAGATGAGAACACAAGGATTTCAGATACTGCTAAACAACAAGAAAACTAGAGTAACCCAAGTAATTTAATCACACACCCATATGCACTACGCAATCAAATCTCTAAGACATAGCAACTAGTATAGCAATAGTAACAGACAACCTTAAAAAGGTTTTAATACCTCAACTCCTAAATAAGCAAGCAAGGAAAAGCGGATTTGTGAACCTCCAGCAACTGATATTTGTTTATAAGCCTCAATAATTCGTACAAAAACCAAATTCTGTAGTTGATCCTTCTGTTCATCTGCAAGGTCAACAACAGGCGCTAACATCTTTGGCAGGACAATAGTACAAGGTAATACCACAGTGGCCGCTGATGAGGAAATCAAGCTGCTGGAATCTGGAACAGCAGCTTTTGGACTAAACTCCTCTGACCTATCAGTTGAGGTCACAGGATGCAAATCCAGGGTTGAACTTCCATCAAAACTAGTAACCTGTTCTTGACTAGCATCTTCAAGATCAGTGGAGACCAATGAGGAAGCTCCCAAGGTTTCAGATAATCCATCATTATGAGCAGAAGAGTCTAGGCCAGGTATCTCACCATCCAAATTCCCAACACCATGGCTGTCAGATGGTACATCCAATTCCATCCCAGATAAGACCTCATTTGAAGGAGTCATTGACCTGGCAGGCAACATTTCATTTTCAGCTTCACAATTTATTTCAGAATCCACAACAGCACTATCAGACTTGAGAGCAACATGCTGTTCTTCTTGACCACGTGATGCCAGCTGCTGTAGTAAATATAAAAACCTCAGCACATACAACTCCAAAACTAACAAGGTTTGGTACTTTTTCTTCTATAATAATAATGATGATGAGAAAAAGCAAATATATAATATCAAAATATAATTGTATTTTCAAAGATAATTAGCAATGTAAAAAGGCATAGGGATGAAATGATAAAGAAAAAACAAAAAGAAAGAAAGATTACCTCCATGTCACTGGAAGTTGACCTATGAGTATTTAGCTGCATAACTATTGCTGGGAAAGAAGTAGAAAGTGAAAGAACATTTGTCAAAAATGATGATGGATACTTGGCTTGAGTTTTACTGCCAACTATAGTCATATCCACAAGTGATTCATCTTGCCCGTCAGAATGAGGATGACTACTAGGAAGGTAGCGCATGTTAGCTATCACTACTTCAGCTAACAAGTCAGCGGAGATGCTTGAAATTAGAATCTCCAAGGAACCAACAGCCTTTTCACCTTGAGCAACCAAGGCTCCAAACATTGCCACAAGTTGCTGTGCAGGTCCTGTATCATCATCTCCCCCTACAGTAACAGCAGGTCCATCTGACGGTGTGTCATCCCGAGACACTGTAGTATTTCTATTCAACTCTTTACCCAACTCCTCTGAGTCACTGAGTGTTGGTCTGGCATGCTTTATAGATACACCATTGTCTTCAGCTAAGTCACTATTTTCCTCTGCTCTTGGTCTTTTACTTCCAAATTTCTCACTTATGCCATTCAATGGTTCAGTTACAAGTTTCTCATCCTGCAAACATCCAAGAATTAAACAAGAAACTTCAAACACAAATGTGCTTCTAATGGGATATCAAATACATGCATCATAGTCAATGACTGCGAAATGCACAACATACCACATCAATTGTTGAGATCTCTTCCCCCCGCTCTGGACCCCCATCATTATTCTTGAAAATTTGACATGAGGCTTCTTCAACAACCTCTCCTGCTCTCATCTCTCTCAGGGAACCAACTAAACGATCCCGCCACTTCAAAAATATAAGATTTCCATTACCAATTAATTTGTACAGCAAGATGCTAGATAACAGCATATTTATATTTTACAAGAGGAATATAATTCCAAGCATGAAAGTGAAATAGGCTACATATCATCTTGATAATGCCCCGATCAACAAAGAATTTAAACTATCATGCACAAAAACTTCTTCCCAATTAGATGATATAAGATAAAATTTGCACTTGCAAACAATTTTACCTTACTAACTTCCAAACTAACAATTTCATTTCTTTAAGCATCATTATGTATAGAGGTAAGGAATGAAAGGTGCACAAGTAAACCACTAGAGGAAAAGCCTTCAAAAAAATTAAAACCATTAAAATAAACATAAATAAATTTAATGGTCTTTTTTTTTTTTTTGAAGAAAAACTTTAATCAGTCATGCTAACTTAAACCTATCCTTTGTAACATTCTAGCATTGTCCTTTATGATTGCTGTGTAAATATTCTACCATTAGTAAGAAACTGAAACTGATATTAACACAAGGACAAACAACAAATCAGCAGTAAACTCAGATGAGAAGTTATTTACATTTATTCTAACAAATAAAGCTACAATTAGCTACGTACAGGTGCAGCACCAGGGTGAGTACACTTCAAGCAGGTGAGGAATGCATTTTTCAAAGCAAGATTTGCCCCCGAGGCATGCATAACTTCAACACTTGAGCCTGAGGGACCCAAACCAAGTAAAACTGGTAGGATGCGTCCATAATATGGGGGCCTTTTCTTCGCAATTGTAGCAATGCTGGAAAGAAATATTTAATTGTAAGCGTGATGTAACTTCAGGAATGTGTTAATTGCCCAACAAGCATGCCATGCAATGCCAAAATATAAATTGCAACTGTATATCCAGAATTGATCACATACCTATTTATTAGAACAATGATGACCAAGTTATTGAGAGATTTAACCGTTGGAAACCTAAGCTGATCAAGCAATAAAGCCAATCTCTTGCTGGCCTCAATTGAGAGATCTCCAACATTTAATACAGGGTGGCCCCCTCGCAACCATGATATGTTGAATTCCACAAGTCCTTCTGGAAGAATAATAAGATGCTACAGCATTTGAGTATTAACAAGTACATTCTTGTCGATGAAGCTACCATAGCATGAAAAAGAAAGGCATAAAAAAAGAAGTACCTTCATGAGTAGGAGGCTCAGCAGAGCCATGAGGATCAGGTGTGTAAAGAAGAATAACTGCCTCAACAAACTTCAGGGCCAGCAACCTTACCCCACCACTGCCAGCCTAGAAACAGGTAATAACAAGGAAACATAAGAATACAGAAGTAGCACAAAACCCAGCAGTATCTTCATAGTAAATATCAATTACCCGAAAAGCAATGGAATACAGTTTCTCCTTGAATTCTAGCATTGATGACCATGATAACTTAAGCAAATCATCCAACTCACTGGCACAGAGACCCTGAAATATCACAATAGAATAGTGGAAAGATGAAGAAGCACAAAGTCAATGGCCAGAAAGAAAGGGAAAATTCCATTCCATGCTGTAGCTAACATTGTAGGCTTAACATCCAAAGGCTAAGAAAATCTCACAATGTAAACTGGTTGGAAAGAATGGAACTGATTCATAGTCAAATTAGAATGTCTCGAATCACTAACCATATTTAGAAGTAATTGAGGGGGAAAAGATACAAGCTTTACCTGAATTGCAAGTTTCTGAAGGGTAGTTCGAAATAAGTTAATCCCACAAGTGATGGCTTGTCTAGCAACGGCAGGTGCACTGTCATCCACAACACTCATTAAAACAGGAGTAATTTCAGGCACCAATTCCAAGCGCTTGAGCCCGATTTCTCCAATTATCCTACGCAAAATGAAATTTCAAAACAACTCCGGTTAAAAACAAACTACGAGCTCCATTCAAAGCATGCAATAGCGCATAGATGTAAAATCAATATCCAACGCAATCATACTGGGCAACATATTTGCGAACTGGCGAATGCTGGTCAGATTGTAACTCGAAGAGACGAGGTAGAAACTCCGAGAGCGAATCGACATCGTTTTCCTCTAACAAATTCTCTTTTAACAGACGCAAGTTTTCGAGTTTTGAAGGTATGTCAATGGAAGCCTTAACGAAGCTCGCCAGCCTATTTCTCGCAATTGAATTCATCATCCCCACCATTAAATCCCTAATTCCCAGTTTCGAATGACAACATTTGAGCAAATAAAATAATTAAATATTTGAAACGTGAATCAGCTCAAAAAGGATTTAATAACGTTAATATCAGAGATAGGACTAGGGTTGAGTTAGGGTTCATCACCGGTGAATTTGGGCAGGGACGTTTTGGTCGTTAAACTTACAGAGCTTCAGAAGGCGGAACCTTTTAAATTGGGGGAGCATTTAATAGGCCAAACTACTCAAATCACCCTGAATTTTTTGTAATTTTCCAATATCAACCTAAAGTGAACTTTATTTTGAAAACGCTCTAAATTTAATAGAGAATAATCAATAGTACCCTCGCTTAAATTTTAAGTCCCCAATTGAAATTAATTTCAAACTTCATGGACCTATTTTAAATAGGACTGCCAGCTCAGCCTTTTTTTGTACGCTGGAGATAAGTTTCTTCTTCCTCCTCCAGCATTTCTCTTATCCATCTATAACCACTCTTAATTACTTATGAAAATGGATACCGATCACTGTAAAAAATTGCAAACCTGAACATTTTTTATATAGTGTACATAAACAATTAAGCATACAATTGCTTGGACCAGGCACAGCAAGCTTCCTAAACCAACGAGTGAAGTTACTTTCCATACCAAAGTCAAGTGGCTTTAGCTAGGCACAAAAGAATCCACTAGGTACAGCCGGGCATAAGATCCAATTGATGAAATTGACAATGAACTCTGTCTTAATCCCCTGCTCTTCTCTTAACCGAACCTTACCGGGTTTTTCGAGGAAGAACAATCGTGCCATCAATGGCATCAAAATACAAAAATTTGCAGTGCCAATATTGCCATAATTGAAACAATTTCTAATATCGAAACGTACAAACACTTTTAAATGATTTAAATGAACTCATGTACGCCCTTCTAATATTAAAATGTACTAACACTTTTGAATGATTTAAATAAACTCTTTACACCAAGCTTTTGCAAGTTTCATAATCTGGCAGTTTTCAAAAGGTGAGCAACTTTATAAAATCCAACATTTTGTTTACAGTATCGTTAATCATGTCAAGCTTCATATCCTTTTAAAAAATGCAAACTTCGATCATGCCCATTCCAATGGTTGCATGTAACAAAGAGATCTCTATTGGTCATTTCATATCTTTGGATGCCCTTCTGAATCATAAATGCAACAAAAGCATATGCAACTCCAAAATATATATATGTAGAGGTGTTTCTTTAAATTTAAAATAAGTTCTTTTCTCTTTTTAAGCACTTTTAGATTATAAACGGTTTAATTACATGTTTTTAAGATGTTTTGAAAGACCATCCAATATTGTTACCCTTACAGCTTCATTTACTTTTGAATAATCCTAAATTACTCTTAGCTTATTTTAATTATTTTTCTTCTTATACTCAATAAGCTACAAAGTACCAGATTAAGAAAACAAACCCTTATATTGATTGCAATATTGTCTTGCAACTCTTAACTATTACACACAATCTCAATTTGGTCTTCTGAATGAATGGTGAATGGAACTAAGTTGAAGGCGAGGGATCAAAATATGAAGAAGAAGCAAGTCGATAGGATAACAAAAATTTAAATAACACTTGTCTAAGAAAAGCGTTTGGAAATCCTTGACCGTGCACTCAATCTAAAAATAAGGAATCAAAAATTTATTGTCAAAACATAGGGACTTAAGAGTTAGTTACATAAAAATTTAGGTACTAAAATGTAATTTTCTGATATATTAATGAACCCGTCCGAGCAATCGAGGATAAGATAACAAGAGAAGAGATTGGGAGAGATGGCTATTCAACTGAAAAATCTCTATTCTCAACCTCTGATGCATGAGAAAAACCCGCCCTCCAAACATCTTAGGCCAATAAGATTTCAAGTGAAAGCTGCATCTTCCAAGGCCCAGCAGCTTATTCAGTCTGGTTCTATTAAACCCATACCTTCAAAAGAAGCAGCCATGGCAATAAACTCCGATGGCTTCAAGCTTCTTGATATCAGACCAGAGTGGGAAAGAGAAAAGGCAAGAGTCAAAGGGTCACTCCATGTACCTCTATTTGTTCAAGATTTGGATAATAGTCCATTGACCCTCTTGAAGAAGTGGGTACATTTTGGCTATGTTGGGCTGTGGACTGGCCAGAAATTTACTACGTTGAATCCTGAGTTTATCAAACAGGTTGAGACAATTGTTCCAGATAAAGATGCCAAGCTGCTTCTGGCTTGTGGGGAAGGACTAAGGTTAGAAATGGCTACATTGATCATTCTTATTTGAACATATTATGTTCATCAAGACTAATTTGCTTTTATTTTTGTGGGTCAGGTCTATGATGGCAGCTTCAAAGTTGTATGATAATGGATACAAGAACCTGGGATGGCTGGCCAGAGGATTCAACAGCGCTGCAGATATTGATTTCCCAGATGTTGAAGGACCAGACAAATTGCAGTATGCAACAATAGGAGGTGCCTCCTACTATTTCCTTAAATTGTTAATTATTTTACAAGCTGAAGGCAAGACCAATTAATTAAATGAAATACATTTTATGAAAAGTGTTCGTCTTTCTGTCATATTGTTGTACCAAATGGAGAAAAGGGGACAACTTTTTTAGCTTAGATATACTCGCACCTGGGTGCATTTTCGGGATTCAAACACGAATTGCTAAGGAGCAAAGCGAGTATTTTACCATCTGAGCTAGCCACAACACGGGAAAAGGGGATTCAACAGCAAACAAATCAACGATGTAATTAAACAGAGCATCTGATAAAAAATAAGATCACAACTTATATTACTAATTAATCTTACAAGGAAAAACCTTGTTACTAATTTGTTTTTCAGTGTTGTCTAAAGGAATTCAATTACCAAATAACATTTGAGAAATAAGTATAAAAAGCATCCTAACATGACCATTATCAATTGATCACACAACCAGAATTTCAGTACTTGTAGCTTCTTCAGACTGCGAGGTAGAACTTGGAAACTGGAGCATGAGCTTCATCTTAAAAAATATTCCTGAAATAACACAACTTATATAAATATACAATCAGCTTCCGAACAAAACATAACAAAAATATTGATAAATTAGTAAATACGGACAAGAAAATAAACACCATATAAATAAGCAGATGAGCTTTTTCTGAAGCCACAAATAAGAGATGGATATTTTTAACCTTTCTCAAACCGTATAAATAATGCTAATTGTTTAACAAATAAAACCAAAAAAATAAATAAATAAATCACTATATGAAAAACTTAATCAAACATAAAAATACAAGCACAGGGTCTAAACTAAATTAAAATTAAAACGAAACCATGAAATTTAACAAACAGATAAGTTTCTATCAAACGAGGCCTTTCTTTGATTCTCACCTTCAATGAATCAACCTATTCAGACCTGCTGGCAAACCTTTCCACCTTCTTGTCGTTCAAATTAATACCAACCATAGCCTCGCCAAGGCCGCAACTGACCTCCGCAAGTAGCTCTGGATCGCTATAATGCGTAACAGCCTGCACAATTGCTCTGGCCCTCCTTGCTGGGTCTCCACTCTTGAACACCCCTGAACCCACAAACACTCCGTCACAACCCAATTGCATCATCAACGCCGCATCCGCCGGAGTCGCCACCCCACCCGCTGCGAATTGCACCACGGGTAACCTTCCCAGTTGTTTTGTTTGCATAACTAAATCATACGGCGCAGCAATTTTCTTCGCGAAGCTAAACACCTCATCATCATCCATATTCCTCAAAACCCTTATATCACCCATCACGGACCTCACGTGCCTAACCGCCTCGATTACATTTCCTGTTCCTGCTTCACCTTTGGTTCTAATCATGGCGGCTCCTTCACGTATCCTACGAAGCGCTTCGCCTAAATTGCGACAACCACAAACAAAAGGGATACGGAAATTATGTTTATTGATGTGATTTTCTTCGTCGGCCAGGGTAAGAACTTCGCTCTCGTCGACGTAATCAATACCTATGGCTTCAAGGATTTGAGCCTCAACAAAATGGCCAATACGGGCCTTGGCCATAACTGGAATGGTAACGGCCTGCTTGATTTCCTTAATAAGCTGAGGGTCACTCATACGAGCGACGCCACCTTGGGCACGAATATCAGCAGGAACACGCTCCAAAGCCATGACGGCGCAAGCCCCAGCCTCCTCAGCGATACGTGCTTGTTCAGCGTTAACTACATCCATAATAACGCCCCCTCTAAGCATCTGGGCCAGACCCACCTTGACGGAGAAAGGGGATTTTTTGGTTTCGGTGATTGCTCCGTTACCGTAAACAGCCACCACCCCGGTTCCCGCCATATCAAGAGGAGAAATGAAATGGGGAATAAGAGAGCAAGACGAGAGGAGGGAGGAGGCGGGAGGCGGGAGGATGAAGAGGCAGAGGAAGAAGAGGAAGAAGGGGTTTAAGTAGAGCGGTAGTGTTGAATGGTTCTGAGCAGTTACTGGTAGTGAAGGAGGCGGGGGTGACGTGTACTGGTGATAGTTTTTCAATTTTTATGGGGAGGGGAATTGGGATTTGTGTTATGATGATGGTAGATCGGACGGCTGATAAAAAGGGGTTTATTACAAGTTGTTTGAAATCAGAATGGTGCGGTGGAAAAAAATCATTGGTTTTCCTTAATAAAAAAGCAATAAATATTATTGCCTCGTACGTAGGGACAATTTAGAAATTGAAATAATAATATTTTTAAATAGATATATTTAATTAAAAATGATATTAAATATTTACTACTCTATCCTTCTTATTTTTCTTAAATTTCAGCCTCTGTATTCTTCTACCCTTCTTTTTATTGTCAAAAATCTGCATTGTTTTCAGACTCATCAGGTTTCTAATTTCTATTTTTATTTTCAAAACTCCAACTTCTTTAATATTAATATCACGCTTTCAATTTAAATCTAAAAAATTTTGAATTGATTTGAATTGAAGTAAAATTGTTATGTTAAGATTTTAATCTGTTGTTTTTGTGATGATAATGGCGGATGACAAGTCGAGACATTGGCTTGAAGCTAAAACTCACGACGTTGACCACGTTGATGATGTTGATTAAGAAGATAATATCATATTTGATTATTAATATATGAGTCAGTGTCTTTTAAAATTGTAAGATGCTCAATTTGATTTTTACTGTTAAAATTGTGTAGAAATAACATAATTTACTTGCGTCGTATGTGTGATCGATAATGTCAATACTTAATGTAAGTTTTTGTTTAGCAAGTGCAAGGGTGAGTTGCAAAGACAATTTCCATCACTATGCAAATCACCAAATTCATTTGGAGCAAAGAGCACTGGTCACATGGGCATTTCCCCATTAATGTTGTGTGTGCATAGGTCTTTTGTATTTGCTTAACCAAATAATAGAATTTGTAGAGTTCCATATTGTCCAACATACACCTAAGGCCAAGCTAGCATCATTATCATCAAATAACGACACCACAGACCTAAGTCAATCAGAAAAATAGCACTCTAAATCTGTTGGGAATAGATGCATTAAAAATTCAATTTCCAAATTGCAAAGTGGACATATGGCATGTACAGGTACATGTTGGATAAGCGAGCTTCTAAGTTGGCAAAATATAATTTACAAGCTCTTTGCCAACAAAACATATTGTCAGATAACAATAACAGAAAGGTTATTCTAATAAAATTTAATTCTAACAAAGTTTATTAATTTATTATTTTTTTTTTCAAGCTGACAACTGAGACTACTAACATCACTAAAAAGAGACCACGGAATTTTGTTCAGTATAACTTCGATTTGAGCAAAATTTTGAGGTTAGCCTAATGCCTACGTGGAAACTTTGAATGCATTAATTATTGGTACATGTATTACTTTTTTAGTAAAATTATAAATATAATTTATTAATTGAATTTTGTGCATTATACAATTTGATGTCTATTTTTTTTATTATCAACTATTTGATTTTTCTTGTTAATATTAGTTTTTTAATCACACTATTACAGTTAAAAACAACCATCATCATCTTCATCATTATTATTATTAGGGAGAGAGAGTAATCGCCACAGTCCAAACTCAAGCATATGTTCAGTGACCACTTCGATGAATCAAACGGTGGGACATCGCTGTTAGTCAAAGGAACGAATGTATATCTAAAGAAGTAATCGGCAGAATTCTTCATTATTTTTCAGCTTATGCCATGTGGAATATCACAAAAGGAATCAAGCAAGTAAGAGATGAGAAATAGTTGGCCATCATCTTCAAATATGAAACCTTCAAGAGGAACATCACCACCGTGACAAACCAACTCCTTGATTTAGTAACCAACTTAAGGAAATTAGGCAAATTACACCTTTAGAAAAGTTAATGACAAACTATTGAAAGTTTCACCGAATAGATATACGGGATCCGCTCATGTTGTTGAAGTATATAATTGCAATAAATAAATCAATTCAGCTATTCGCTAAAATTCTCCCTCCTTCCTCTGTCATTGAATTGAACATACCTACTGAATTATGCATTTAAATCATTAATTTACTTTATTAAAACTTGACCATTGCATGTACCGCCTTTCAATAATAATAATAACATTATTCATCTATAATGATTTACTTTTATATTATGCATCTAGTATGATTTTTTTTAATTATTAATTTATTTTTGAAAATTCAGAACTTCTTTCACATAATTTAACCAAAGTTATAACCACCGATTAAGGGAGTAAAAATTTTTGCCACTCTACTACATACCATTGATTTTAAAACTAAACAATCTTAAATTATGAAAAAGGTTCAGATACAGAGAGACAAATTGTTTTTTTTTTTTTTAAAAAAAGAAAGTGAAAAAAGAGAGACAGAATAAAGAAAAAATAATTATAAGGGTGGGATAAAGGGAAGGAAGGCAGCCTCACATAATCAATCTTTGAAACCATTTTTCCTCCCCACAATATAATAAAGGGCAAGGGAAGAAGGGAAGTCAGTTTCTTTCTTCAAATTGTCTTCTTCTTCACTCGTTTTGCTAATTGGTATGTCGTTTTCCATCAAAATCCAAGCACCAGATCGAGAGAGAGAGAGTTGACTGTCTTTTCTTCTTTATGAAAGAGAATGCAAACCTGTGTTTCCCTTCCCTTTTTAATTAATCAAATTCAAATCTTTTTGCTTAACAAATTTTTTATTTGTGTTCAGTTCAGTTCAGTTGTTGCCTCTCCCCAAATTTATTACTATCAAATTTATTTATATTTGAGAGAATCTAATGAAAAGTATTTTATTATTTAAAACAATTACAAATTCAACAATTACTTATTTTAAGACGTAAATTTCAAATTAAGACACCTAATTTGAAATTGAGAGAGTACTAATTATATATATATATATATATATATATTGTTAAATAAGAGTAAAATAGTATTAATATCATGAATTACTTTTAGAAAATTTAAAATAATAATAATAATATTATTATCAATTTGTTCCACCATATTTGATTGTTTGAATACATAATAAATGGGTGTGTAAATCTTTCATTTTTTCTCTGTCAGTGAAAATTTGTTCAAGCGATAGATCAAACTAGAGTTGATGATTTTGACTCATTCCGTTTTTATTATTGATTCAATTCATATATTTTTATAAATTCAGATAATAAATTTTGATTTCTTTTTAATTTTCAAAGTTTGTTTCTTATCTCTTTAAAATAAAATGGTTTTGATGACCTTTTTTTTTTCTTCTAAAATTGTTATAACTTGCAAAGCTTTTTTTTTTTTTTCTTTTTTGCTAGTTTTCTTTTAATTTCCATTCCCAAAATGTTAAAAAACAAAAATCCTTTTTTTTGTGTTCTAAATAGAAATAGCTTTGTGATGCAAAGCAATAGACTTCCATAAAATATAAACATTAAAACTAAAAGTAGAAACAGCAGAGAAAGACAGATTAAACCTCTCTTAGAACAAAATTTGAAGATAAAGGATTATAAGATAAAATTTACATCATTTAATCATGTTAAATAAAGTAGATGCATTCTTACATGATAAAAAGTTATATTTTGGAATGCCAAATTGGAAAAACAATAGGATGAAAAGTCATTCCACCTTCAAGATGATGCAAGTCTTCCATCTATAATATCCGCGATCCATAATCATTAACATTAATGGAATGGTTATAAATATAGCTAACCTATGTTCCAATTTCCCTGCCAGGATCTGCAAGTGCTAAAAATGATATCCTGTGGCTTAAACAGTAAAAATCTTCCTTACCTTCTTCATATTTCTATGACATATTGGACAAGTACCAGCAGCTTCAACTATCCTGCAAACATAAATTACAATACATTGATTTGCATGTCATTACACGGTAAAAAATTCATAAAAAGCAGAGCAGCAGCAGCCAATTTTTCGTTATGGTTTGTGTTACAAGTGCTGTGACCAAAGGAGGAAGTAAAGATGCCAAATGCTTTTGAGTGAACCAGATAAAAAATTTCATTATTGTCAAATTAGCTTTTCCATTAACCCCTAAATGTTAAAGAATAAAGATCAATTATCGATTATAATCTCTGTTACAGCAGTTCCCATTGCAACGGAATAGTTCATAATTCCTACTAGATATGGGAATGCTTGAATACATATCATCCCATGCGAAAATATGTTCCCATTTCATTACAACTATGCAAAAATAAATACTAGTGTTCTAAGAATAAGCATGCTTGATGATCCCAAAATAATAAGAAACTCCCGATTAGGCATCCAGCTGAGATTTTTGGGATCCAATTTTATTGGAACTGCAGCCCAATTTCTTTTAATGGTATTACAGCATTGTTTCTATGGAACAAATATTCATATAAAAGGTTTCCTAAGCCTAAGCAACTGTAGCTTCTTTAGGTCATTATCTCCATATACAATGCCAACTTCCTTAAAATTGGTTTATCACAGGCTAATTTATTAACCACATTCACTTTACATTCGTGTTTTTTGCATTACTTAGTGAAATCCGTTATCTGTAATAGTGACTTCTTGATCAGAAAGCCTATCCTAGATTTAGAACAGGACTTATCCTTATAAATGAATGAAGAGTTAGCAATTATGCAAGTGTGAGAACCACTTGGTGTTTTTTGGTTAAGAAAGAAATTTTTCCCAAAAACTAGATTAAAAAATGAAATGTAGATGTCAGATGGTAATTAGGTAATTACCTTGTTCCACATTCGAAACAAGCAACACAGTGCCCGCATGGGAGGAAGAAGCAATCCCTTGGAGCATCAAAGCATATCGCACAAAGACGCCTGGTATCATTGCTTTTCTCAACGTCTCTTATGGATGTACCTTCAAAGGAGCCTGATGCCAGAAACTGTTCAAGATCCTCCTCATCATTTGAGACAGAATCATACGAAGAGCCCCAACTTGAGAGATCATCATCTTTGTGTGAAAGCAATTGAACTCTCTCAGGTGCCAGCTCCCCATACTGAGCTCCAGATACTTCTTCACGAGTGCATCTGAACTTGTTCAAGAAGTTGAATGCTGCTAACATTAGTGCAGTCATTGTAGCTACAGACAGAAAAACAGGTAAACATATGATTCACATGTCAAAGTTAAAGGGAAAGAGAAGGGGAAAAAAAAGAAAAAAAAAACATAAGTATACCTATGCCAACAATATAGGTTGCCCATCTTGGTCCGTAGGACAATTTGACATACCACTCCTCATTGGTTGAGTCCTGAATAAAATAGGAAAATCATGATTAGTATAAAGTAAGTTCTATACAATGAGGATTATTTTTATTTGTAATAAGGTGAATGTCTGTATTAAATCCATCATTATACAGAATATTCATTGTATCCTCATCTCGGGTAGGGAATAGACTCTGCAATTTAATATAATAATGAGCAAGTGCCCCTGGAAGAGCCTTTGAAGATGCAGACAGTGGAAAGAGACATTTGAGTTTTCACGTGTGTTTGCAAGTGGAAAACCCACTTGCCGTAAATTTCTTATTTAAATAACAACCCTTCTGAAAACATACAAAACTTTGAATAAAACAAGTACAGAAAGCAACAAACTTACTTCTATGAGATCAGGAGAGGATAAGACAACAGCATTTCCATTGGGAAACAAAATGTTCAAGCTACACTTGCCATTATTGAAAGTGCACTTGTAATAAGCTTTACTGGTGTTGTACAGGAAGGACTTTACACTGAGATTCAATTGTACCTGTACATTTAAAGATTACTCATAAGTAATATGCATAAGCCTCTCCATAAGAAAATGTGACAACTTTCTGTCAGATATTAAGTAAAAGGCAGTGAGAAAAGTTATTGCCTAATTCATGTGGAATTAACATGCTTCTCCATGTTCCTATCTGTTGAGTGCGAGAATCTATGTAATATATACATGGACACAGTTTCTGACATGATTTTCATGCACAAGTATAGAAGGACACAAAGCCTGGCCTAAAGTTTCAATGCTCTTCCAGTCTAGCTCCCATTTTATCTTTGACTCTAGCTTTACAATAACAGAGGAGTACATTCATAACTAAAAGGCTAAACCACAGAGACTAAGCGTTACCAATGATCATTTGTAAGGCCAAGACTGGTAAGTCTTTTCTGTCTAAAATTTGATCTACCCTCATATCGTATATGGCATCCTATCCTAGCTTCATAAATTGAGATCTCCATGCTGTGTTGTTTTATTATCTTCTTTGCTGCTGTTGCTCCACAGTGGCTAGCACATTTCTCATTTCAATTATTCTGTCTCAAGAGTTCCCTACATGAGTGGGGCAGTTGAATAATAGTCACGTAATGTTTTGTGCTAGAAATTCAATGTGATTTCCATATTTGCATGGTTCACCATACTTCTTAGTTTAAAGCTTATATACTATTAGATTTGTAGATTCTCGTTTCAACTTGTTCTGCCTCAAGCATCTTTTTCACCAGAGGGGGGGTCGTAGAAATAATAATCACATAATAATTTTCTATGCTAGAGGTAAAATGTGATATAGTCTTGCATTGTCTTTCCATTCTCTTAGTTTAATGGTTATAAGCTAGTCGATTGGCATTTAGCCACCTACATAACTCTAATATTTAAATCAACTTGACTTTCTACACAAAAGCAACCATGGTTGAACTTTTGTACTTCTATGGTGTCACACATGTTGGAACTGAACCAAAACTCTCAAAATCTTGAAGTACAAAGCTCTGGTGGGAATTCTTTAGCCTGAGAGACCACCATATAAAGCTTTCAGGAATCCACCTTTGACATTAAACACCTACCAAACATCTAGCAAAATGTGAGCATAGAATTTCATGACATTTCTATGTTTCTGCAAATCAACTCCTTCCAAAGAAGTAAAAAAGAAAATTAGGAAACGACTTAAAACAATCGCTTATTATTCTATTTCTTTTCATTTTTCACCTAGACCTGTATTTCTTTTATCAATTAAATAAAGTCCTACATCAATTTTGCAGTTTACTAGAAGTTTTTCACAAAGAAAACTTGAATTGAGAAGTTATTTTCTTTTTTTAAAATATATTGGGAAATATGACCTTCATTTATATAATCAAGAGGGAAAAAAGAGAAGATAAAATTCAGTTTTCATACTCCAGCAGATTCATGAAGGGGAAAGTAAAGGTAAAGATTAAGGGCGATTGAAAATCAACATGAAGTTGAGCTATTCCCTGGACACCATCTTATCATGTGCTACCTAGGAACTCCAAAGAAGACGAAGGATCTAGTTCAATTTTCTACAGAAACAAAATGTCCAAATACAAAGTAAACCAATATGGATTTATGAATTTGAATGGTTTTAGTGGCAATATTATGGGGTTTTCACATTCTGTAATTGTCTGCAGAGCAGCCTATAGCACAGCAAGTAAACCTTTCAATTCACCTAAGGTTACTGTCTTTTGTACTCTCACTTTCTTTGAAAACTTTCCTTGATACTAAAATCATGCAAGAAAACCAAAGAGTTTTTTTGATACAATTCTAATCATTGTTTATAAATCATTCCATCAAGAGGTTCAACCAATGAAATTTTTTGATAAAAAAAAAGGTCAAAATTCTTGTTCATCACCTCTACATTCTCCGAGTTTATGTTACCAACTGCAACATAGTAACTTGAAGATTTCAGTATTTTCTGCTGGATAATACCATTTCCTGCATGAAATTTCTTATAACATCAGCTATGAAGGTTATATGAATGAAACTTTAACTTTTCTCAACTTCCTCCCACCTTGGATGACATTCCAAGACAATGTGATGTTGGGATATGTAGGGTCCTCAAGCCATTGCGAAAAGCCTTCCTCCCCTTCAATTTTAAAGATCACAGTATTAGTGAAATGAAATCCAAAAGCTGATTAAGCAGTAAGCGAGAAAGAATAATTGCTTGCAAATTTCATGTATGAGAATTAAATTTGAACAACGCAAAAACTTTCTAAGTTCGTTCACAATTATGCTCCATTTGCCAATTTCTAATCATTTCATTTGATGTGGTTTTATCAAAAGGCATTGCCTCAAAAGTCAAAAGGAAGAAAGGAATGCAGTAAACCTGCCTTCGATCATAAATAATAAGAGCACATTCAGTTAAACACAAGAAAGTCATTGATGATAAAAAAATAAAGGCGCTCTGAGCATCTTTGGTATGATTTTATAGTGATCAATAGAGTGAGTACAAGTATAGATATAGCAGCTATAGATTAAAGAATTTTCTCTAAACAGTCAACTTGTATAAGGGAACTTGCTTAGTTTCCAATGTTCATAAGTTTAGTCTTAAAATAAAAGAATCGGAAAGTTAAAATCTCTTAACAGTTTTAAAATAAAAATCCATCTCACTAAAACTCAACACCAATGTTAACAAATCAGATCATAAGGGAAAAATAAGATGAAAGAGCCACTTTATTGGTTATTATATATCAGGTTAGAGAAATTATCAAGATGCTATCAGCACTATAAAAATCCAGATAAATAATCAAAACTGCATCGTTAACTGAAAATTAAAAAGTTGTCATCAATTATATGCTTCACTGTATTTTCTTAAACATACTTGTGAGAGTCGATAACTAATACAAACAATGGCAGATGATAGTCTAAACAGCTTCAGAATTTTACATGAATTTGAATTTCTGCCTTCCACTCGTAACATTACTCATCAGGAATAAGATGGCAACCGTTGGCCTTAGATGCTTCTTATATCAAGATGCATCCAGAGGTACCGGAACTGTTTGCAGTTTTTAGGGCATGGTCATATGTTCCAAACTTTAAGTAGAGTGAGAATTCAAAGACACAATTTCGCAAATAATATCTTCTAGAAAATTTCTGAGAATTCTGGAAAATTACAATTTGAAAGACAGAGAGTACCTTGTGCAATTACAAGAAAAAGAGAGGAGCTTGGGGAGTTCACACTGTATGAGATATTTATTTGAGATCCATCATTCAAGAAATATATCCACTCCTGAACATAAAGAGTGAACACGATGTCTATAATTATCACCAGAAACATCGATAAATAAATTCAGAACAGAACTAAGCACAAATATTTTATATAAAATAATATGAAAAGTAAACTTGCCTTGTGTGAATCAACTGGAACAGATACATTAAAAGATTTGGACCAAATCTTCACAATATCAAGTGATGGAGACTCATACAAACCATATAGCTTAAGCCCCGGAAGACTACTGTCCAAATCTTCCACCTAGTGAGAGCCTATCCAAATTACTGAAAATTATGACAAAACACAAAATGAACTTCCAATGAAATGCAAATTTACCTTAATAGACTGCACAAATATGGGATTAGGTTGAATAAGAACTGCAGAATTAGGTCCTACAATTATACTGATAGGACCATAGACTCCCAAAATCAGTGTCATAGACACTGCAAAATAAAATTCAACTGATCATTTTTTTAAACTAACAAATAAATTCAAATTTAAATTAAAAATTGCTAATTATAAATCCATTAAATAAAATTTTATTGAAAAAAAAAAAAAACTAACCAAAGAGCCAAAAGGTAAGAACAACAATGACACAAGACCAGGTATCATCTCTAATAACCGATGGATCTTCCAAGTAAAAATTCCGTTGGAAAAGTCCAAAGTGTTGCTGCTCCGTCTCTGATTCTCCAAATTGACGTTGATTAACATCACGACCTTCCTCTTGGGACGCTGACGCAGCAGCAGCTGAAGAAGAGTGTCTATTGTTGGTTGGAGAAAAGGAATGAGAAACAGAAGCTCCAGAATCCCTAGAAGAAGAAGAAGAAGAGGAAGATGATGATGAAGCTGAAGTCTGTCCTCTTTGTGCCATTGCAGAGAAACTAAAATAGAGGAAAAGTGTGTGAGACAAAAGATGATTGGTAGGAACCAAAGGGATTGATAAAAGAAACAAACTGAAAATTAACCAACCACACAATAATACCTTTTCGTCTCTGCAAAGAATTAGCCATGGAATGGGAAGATAAGTGAGTCAAGATCACCAATCAGTCTTCTCTGCAGTGGAAGAATGGTAGTTGTATATTGTTAAGTCGAAGGCGGGAGAGTTTCAGGTTTCCTACTAGTTTTTTAATCGTGTGTTCTGTTTTATATTAACTTTCTTGTAGTCAATTTAATTAAATTATATATTAAATAAAACAACAAGTGTGCTTTTATTCAAGTATGATATATATAAAAGATATATATATAATTGAAAAGATTAATAAATTTCACGAACTAATATATAATTTTATTTTAATGTTATTTTTTTTATTTTGTTTCGTCGAAGAAATTCATATTTTGAACGGCTGCCGTTTTAATCAGTTAAGTTCGTTGTTATTCTTTTATTTTACATGTTCATTTTTTTCGGCAGACGTTTAACTGCAATTCTATGATTTCCATTAAAAATATGATGAAAAAACATGAATATCGTCTACAAAATGATTCTTAATGAAAACAAGCTGAAAAAAACTTGAATTACATTGAAATTTGCTATTTTTGAATTTACAAACGGCGGTTCACCGTTGCAAAAGTTTGTTCTAAATTTTGGCCCGCTTTCCATGATCCAAAGACTATTTTGATTTGACTGATCAAAATGCTAAATACTATTTTTTATGATGTTCGGTGATCTAGTGTTTTAACTAGTTTTTAGGGTTTAAGATAGTGTTTATAAAAAAACTAACTACTTTAATATTTAGCTGTTCAAATAACTAAATATTATCAAAACTACTAATTTTGCCCAAACAAACAACTCTAATGACTTTCCTTTTGAAATATGTTTTGGCTTGATTGAGTTGGTAACTCTTATCATAAAAATCACCATTAGTTTCTACATAGTTATTAATCTTTAAAATGTTCCATTATTTATCACTAACAAACAACTTCTAGCTAATACTAAACAAAATAGTAGCTACAAAATGACACTTAGTATTTGTTAAAGCAGTTTCTAATAAGTGGTGAACTAAATATTAAAGCTAAGCAAAAAGCAGCAAATATCCTATAATTAAGACACTTCACTAATTGAGAAAAACGATTTAAACGACTTATTAATATACTTAATATATATATAAATGAGTCTATTATTGATACTAAAAGATGAACATTTGGTACAATTCACATATATCCAAATGGAAAAGCTAGAAATTATAATGAAGGAAAGAGCAAATAATCATAAAAAGGGCATAGTTGTACATTGGAAACTTATTGGTGCTTGCAAGAAAGGATGGTATGTTGTTCGGAAAATTTTCAGAATTTAACATTTTCTATAAAGCAATTATATATATATATATAATACTCAAATGTAAATCTGTTGGATATTTTGTCATGTAAGACAGTGTATTATTTTATATGAAAAATATATAAATTAAGAATAATGATATTTTCAGGGCAAATATTGTTAAGATTTTGGATAAAATTATCTCATTGTAAGTTGTATAGCTAACTAACAAAAAGAAAACAATTTTGTTTTTAACAATTTTTTGCTCTGCTGTTAACTATATTTACTTTGAAAATATCATCGCTTGTAGTAGATTTTCAGGATTACAGACAAAAGTATGACATGTAAAAGCAATTGAAAGTTGGTGGACAATGTGGTTACAAATTTAAATTTTAAAAAATTTTCCGTCATCCACCAACGTGTTTACAAGTTGAAATTTAAGAACTACACCATCATTGTATCTATAGTTAACCGTAGAAAATCTCAATAGAAATAAATTCATATTAACATAAGAAATGATAGTGTCAAGTGGTTTATAACAGTTTATATGAAATTTATAAAAAGTTTACAAGCAATATGCAATTGATTTTAGATAGAGTTTATACAATATGAACAACAAAATAAGATGAAAAAGTATTTGGAGCTCTGAAAATCTCTAAAAACAACTGAAAGTTCTAACTTCAGAACAACAATTGAAAAAAAAAAAAAAAACCTTCGCTAAAGAATATTCAATTCAATGAATTAAAACTCTTCAATTTATCAATTGTGATTTCCAATTGAGAGGGGAGTTCCACCACTTGAGGAACTTGTTATAGCCCAACGATCACAGCACAACCACTTGACGTGATCTCATAAAAAAGGCTCTTCGTCTTTGGATTCGTCAAACATCAACAAACCTTTGACAAACTCTATACGTTTATATTCATTTTTTTTAAATAAAAAAAAAACTATTAACAGACCATATAACATTGTAAACTATACAACAGAATAGTTTTCACATGAGTACCAATTAGTGTTACCAATATGATCGATAAAATCGAACTTTAGACATTCGAATCCTATTATCTTTATTTCATGAAAAGAAAAATAATCGATCGGATTACATTCTGATTGACTCTTTATATACATCTTTAACTACTGTCAACAAACTCTTTATTTATCAATTACTCTTCGGTATCATTTTCGGCAATAATCCACAGGCTTTTCATCAATTGGTCTCTAGTTTTCAAGAATGATAGTTGTTGGAATGAAAACAAGTGGCCTTATAAAAAATTGAACTATTCTAAATAACCTTATTTAAAAGTGGTTACAAATTGAAGTTTAAGGACTATGTCATCATAAGAGTTATAGTTGAGGACTTGTAAAATTTATCCATAATAATTAATTACTTTTTTCAATCAATAAAATTTTTGTTGACTTTTTTTTAAAATAAAAGATTTTGAAACAACCCTTTAAACAAACCTTCATTAAAAGATGAAGATTTCCTCAATTGAACATCACGTATATATATAAAAAAATGCAATCTAACTATATGATTTGAGTGATTTAATTGATAAGACACATATTTTAGCCTTTACTCAGATGAGCATGGCTTTTGCAAAGAAACAAAAAAGAGCATTGCCCAGGCATTACCCCCATTTTTTAAATCTTAAAAACGACATCGTTAAACATTTGGGGGGTTGGTTTTATGCTACCGTTAGGAGCCGTTTTCTTTCACTCATTATTGACTTAATAAAAATTTGTAAATTGAAATAAAATGGTTCGTCTCGTTCGGACAGGCTGTTCGAGGGCATAAAATATAATTACTATAATAACCCCAAAACCCAGTTCATCATCAAGTGAAATCCTCTTCGCCATTGAACAGTTTTTAAGGACATAATAGTCATTCAATTCTTCAACACGTCATTCACCTCAACAAACGACCTCACCGGGACAAAGCCTTCCACTTTCCTTTTCCAAGTTTTTCAATTTCTTCCTCCTGGCTGAAAAAACCAGATCTACAAAATTAAAACATTCGATTACACAAACAAATCAAAAGAAAGGAACCCTAGTTTTTTCATTTGTTGAAATCGATTCGGATTCGAATCGATAGCTTAAACGATGGGCGATTTCAATCTCGCTCTAGTTATTGTAGCTATAGTTGTTTGCATTATCGTTTTTATCTTCAATGTATACCTTCTCGTCAATTATCAACATCCAGATGACAAGAATCAGGCGTATTTACCTAAATTTGTCGTCGTGTTTGGCCTTTCCATTGCTGTCATTTCGATATTAATGTTACCGGCCGACGTTGCTAATCGCCAGGCATGTCGTCACGCGATATATAATGGCGCCTGTAATCTTACTTTACCAATGAAGGATCTGTGGATCGCTGTCTATATTATTGATGCGGTGCTCGTCTTCTTCGTTATTCCCTTTGCGATGTTCTACTATGAAGGGGACCAGGATAAGTGGGTTCTTTTTCTTTTGTTTTTATTCACACGTACCTGTGAAATTAGTTTTAAATAAAGCTTTGTTAATCGTTATGTGAATGTTGATTTGCAGGACTATTTGGAAGAGGATGAAAAGCGCATTGTGTTGGGTGGTAGTAACGGCAATTGTATGTGGTCTTGCACTAGGCATTTTATATGGTTAGTACTTTTTCATTTCGCTTTCTATCGTTTATTTTCATTTTTTCCATACAGTATTTTAGCTGAAAATACCATAGTTTTGCCTTTTAAATGTTCTTTTCGTTCTTTGTCTTACATGTTTTAGATGATATATCTAGGATAAATTTTCATTTTTTAGCTTAGGATATATACTTCCATTGTCAGATTGAAATATTTCGAACACTGTTATTTGAATATGAATAATGTATTTGAAACCTTCATAGACTATGTCTATGAGCTTTTGATCGTAAAATGAGGGTTATTCATGCTTCTCATGTTTGTTCGGACATAATAACTACAGTGCATTTTGTTTATGCTCTATGTGAAATTGCAGGACTTATTGGAAAGGTCGATTTCACTGTCAGGCACCTCTCTTCAACCGTAACTAACTTTCCAAGTAGCTGGGACTTCTCTAGTGGTCAGCCGTGTATTGGAAGTGGTGCACGCCAGGTTATGTTTACTTTCATTTATCTTCTATATAGTTGATTACTTTTAACAATAATATGCTATAGAATATTATTCTCCGAATATTTTCTTTGATATAGTCTTAACATTACACAGTAAAGAATTCTTCATCTCAAGGCTGTCTTTTTATCCTTTCTCATTTCTAATATTGTTACTTGTTACAGTGCTCTGCATATCTTGCAAATGCTTCCTCAGAGAAAACATGGACTATGCGCGCAACATTTCCAGAATATGTTGTTGCTCTGGCTACAATCGTTGGATCTGTGCTTTTCATGGTATGCATAACTTCATATTTGTATTTAATTGAAATTTCTGGCTTGGCTCTAAATAAAAAATTGAACTTACCACTTGTGCTTTTGTTATCCCTAAAGCTAATTACTGAACTATATTTATGAATTATGCTTCAGAAGTGTATAGCTTTTGTTAAAAGAGGTCTACAAACAAGTGATCTATTTTTGTTCATTAGGAATAAAACATCTGAATCTTATACTATATCTTAACTTCATTCAATAATTAATAATATATTTTATAATATTCCTCTCAATATTTTCCAGATATTTGGAGGTGTTGGCATTGCATGCTTGCCACTGGGACTTATATTTTCATTTATCCGGCGTCCAAAGGCTGTTATCACTCGCTCACAATATATAAAGGTGATAATTTTTGCATGTTATGTGGCTGAATTGGATTATAAACTTAAATATTAGTGTGCTGCAAAGATTCTCCGTGTATTAACGTCTGTAAATATTCTGTAGGAAGCAACTGAACTTGGTAAAAAAGCAAGAGAATTGAAGAAAGCAGCTGATGCACTCCATCAGGAAGAAAGAAGTGGTTCCAAGGGTCGAAAATGGCGTAAAAATGTGAAGGCAGTAGAGAAGGTATTTAAAGCCAGAGAATATGCAGATCTTGGTTTAATGGGTTGAGAGCATGTCTATCACATTGTATACTTTTTGAGTATTCAAACTTGTAGCATCTCCTAATGTTTAAGGCTATTTTTATGCATTGCACGCCATCGAACTTTGAAACTTCTCTCTCAAAAACTAGGATTTTTCAGTAATCATCATGTGTTATCTTCCAATAAAAAAGATTTGGTTAATGTTAGTTATTTTCAAATTAGTGTGTTTGTTACCTAATGCATCTTGAAACTGAATCATGCTAGTGCCCAAACCTTGACTAGATGTTTTGCACTGTATTTTATGTGCATGTTGAAGAATTGAGGATAAATTGGCTGTTAGTGAGTCATGATGTGGTTTTTGACATTTTCATTGTTGTATTTAAAACTCATACTTTTCTGGAAACATAAAACTTGCAGGAGTTGCTTCAGTTGGAGGAAGATGTGAAGCTGTTGGAAGAGATGTACCCTCAAGGAGAGAAGGTGAGTATGAGTTTCTAAATCACTGCTCAAATAAGTGGGAGGAGTTTGTAGCATTTCTTCTTAGAACTGATGTTTTTTGTCATTGTTTTCAGGCTGAGACAGCTTGGGCTTTGACTGTTCTTGGTTACTTGGCAAAACTTGTTCTGGGAGTATTTGGGTAAGTGCTGACCCTCCAATATCTTATCACTCATGTTAAAAAATCTGGTCCAACTGCAGTGTATTGGTTTTATCTGAATACTTAAGATTATCTTTTCTGCTGTTATCTTTTGCTTTTGTATATCTTTTCTGTTCATTCTCCTGCATTCCTTATGGGATTCAGTAGCTCATATGATTGGCTTTGCAGCCTAGGCCCTGAGAAAGATTTATTAGTGTTTAATTATTATAACATGGATAGGATTTTTGTTAAAAGTAAAGTAAGGAAATATGAGGGTCAAAGAATAGTAGAAGAATAAATACAGTAAAATTTGATATGTTATTTAAACTGAGGAATGACATTTCCTACATTTTGCAGTGTTGTTATTAGAGTACTTCTGTCACTTGAAGGTGACAGAAATGCTGAATGCATGCATCTTTTTCTTACTGAGAAGAAAAAATCATCTTTTGGAATCTTACAATGTGTCTTGAGAAATTACATTGATAATTAGGTGACCTTGGAAATATACAAGAAAAGTAAAATAAAGATTTGAACAGCTGTAAATTGAGATATCTCTGGTAATAATATTGATTGGAAGGCGGTTCAATTTTTATTTTTTCGGTTCAAGGTTTCTAAAACTGAACCAACAATGGTTACATTTATTATTTGGTTGTACTTGGACATTTTGATATCTGGATCCAATTGAATTCGAAAGATAACTGTTCCCAGTTAATTGAAATCACTCCTTGGATTGCCCACTAAATGAGTAAGTTGAAGTGTGTGGACAAACGTTCCAGTAAAATAGAGAAAGTTAGGTATTAGCCCTGGCTTTAAGTGCATATTTGCTTGGAATATGGAAAAAAAAGGGACTTGATTCTGCTCGAAACTGGAATCGCCTAAAAGTTTCCATGGTAGTGGAGACATGGTTCCTATCTGGAACTTGTCAGGGATGGTCAAGTCATTTGGGTCCATGTTTACGGCTATGATATTGATAAATTGTATCTTGATTCATGAGTACTACTTTTGATTTTATCTGCTCAGTGGTTGTTTTACTTTTTTTTCCCAGTTGTAAAGAATGTGGGACCATTTTCTTTCATTCTATTACAGATTCACTGTAAGAATGTTTTTCTTCAATTACTGGTCATATAGTGAATTTGGTATTTATAAGGATACTTGTTGCAATTTGATATTGACATGAAATCTTCCTGCTTGTGTTTTGTCTAATCTTATTAATATCATGAGCTTTTCTTGTTCATCCAGTGCATAGGGATTTTACAAGGGTCCCACCGAAATTCTACTAACAACTATTATTTTTTTTTTTTTTTTGGTTTAGGTTGATTGTTTCAGTGGCTTGGGTTGCTCATATTGTGATATATCTGTTAATTGATCCCCCTCTTTCTCCTTTTCTGAATGACGTTTTCATTAAGTTGGATGATATATGGGGTAATCTGATATTTTTAGTTTTACATTTCCTTTTGCACCTATTTTCTTCCCCTATTTTAATTGGTTATTGAATCTTATCTCATTATGTGTGTTCTTCTAATTTGCTAGGACTTCTGGGTACTGTGGCATTTGCATTCTTCTGCTTCTACCTTCTTCTTGCAGTGATAGCTGGGGCAATGATGCTGGGCCTGAAATTAATTTTTATTACAATTCACCCCATGAAGTAAAATTTTTTGCGGATTTAGCTTTTTATTAATTTTCACACTTCTTGTGTTGTGTCTGCATAACGTTATTTTATGAGACTCTTTGATTGAATGCTCATCAATCAACTGGATTTGTCTTGCAGGTGGGGAGCCACTTTAATGAATTCTTTTCTTTTCAATGTTGGGCTCATCCTTCTTTGCTCCATTAGGTTTGCATTTTCTATTTTAAACCCTTGTATTCTCCGTTGTTGCTATTGTCTGATGTTATCAAAACTAGCCCATGATTTTATGGCTTACAGTGACATGTAGGATTGAGTTCTCTATTAGAAATTAGAATGATGGAATATGAATCTTCTTCCCTTCGTAAGTTGGAAATAGGATCTCTTCTCCTTTTGTAATCCTTTGTTGAAACTGCTGTGGACTTTTATGGTACTGTCAGTTTATGCATATCTGTGTTGAATTGAATGAATTTGAAAATTGGGGTTCCAACTATAAGAACTGTTTGGATAGGGTTCAATGTGAAAGTTGTCTTAACAATTGAGAGGTTAATTTTCCAATAATCTTTTTGTCTTTCCTCTCTCTTTTCCTATTTTTGGTTCTGGAATGATGTTATCTTTTAGCAATCTAAACTATTTTGTTTGAGGTGGGCGGGGGAATTAATTATTATGATTTTCCTTTTTTGCAATTTCAGTGTGATTCAGTTCTGCGCTACAGCCTTTGGGTATTACGCTCAAGCAACTGCTGCACAGGAAATTTTTGGCCACACATTGCAGTCTCTCAGGGGAATTAAATACTTGTACAAGTGAGTGACCTCTTGAAACATTTCCCATATGTTATTTTAATCAGGCTTGCACTCTTTACTGATGTTGCTGCTGGGTATACTGTTTGTTGTATAATAGGTACAATGTTTTTCAGATTGGATTTATCGTCCTAGCTGGTTTGACTTTTGTTTACTACGCTGCCTTTGTAAGTGTTCATCCATGGTTTAATCATCAAACAATATTAGCATTATGTCATCACTTCTGTTACAGGAATCTTAATACTGATTTATGTTAACTTTGGTAAATTTTAGGGATGGAGAAGAAAAAAGCCAAGCGGCAGATTCCAGCTTTCCTCTTAAGGCAGGTAGGTTTACAAACAAAAATGCATGCACACCCACTTGGAGCCCTTGGAGTAGTGATTTGTACCAATTTTTTTGGCAGAGTTTTGTTTTGGATGTGTATGGCGTAGTTTTTGTGGTCTTCGGTTGAGAGAGAATTGGGGGGACCAGAATCATCCGAGTTTAAATTGGGCGGCTGGATATGGTGGGAGTGGGATGGTGAGTGGTGCTGCTGTTTTCCTGTATGTATTATTCTTTGTTTGGTTAATGTTATACGCTGGCTTGGAGCATGTACGTCTTCTTCTTTAGCATACATGAGATGAGAGTCTAAGAGATAAGACTTATGTGATAAGTTCGTATAACATGATGTAATATAACCACTGACAAGAGAAGGATCTCCCTATTTTTTTTTCCCTTTTTATACTCCCTTGTACTGACTTCTGTTCTGATTAATTGATGTAATAGTATCTTTGGCTAAATCATTATTTTTTTTTTGAATTTGTAGGTGATGTTCAATTTGTATATTTTTTAAATTGTCAATTCACCCCTGGATTTGAATAAACTTGTCAATTTATCTTTTAGAGTTAATTGGTGTAATTTATTATATCCATAATCTACAAAAACTTTCGATGACAATGGAGTTTATGAGTTTCTCCATTGGAATTCTCAAGCTGCCCTTAAGTTAACTAAAACGTTGTCCATTTATTCCAAATACCCCCCTATAATGTGCGTTTGAGTCGTCTTCTCCAATAGTTGGGTCTGCAACGGGTTACTGTAACCCGTTTTTGGGTTCGTCGGGTTTTCCAATTCTGGCTATAGAACTTGGCAAGCAGGGTACCATTCTCTTCCTCTTGACGTCACTGGTCGGTTGGTGGCGGTTTCTCAGCCGTCTAAGCATCAGAGTTCAAGTTCAAGATTTTTTGGGCTTCAATGTTCGAGTTAATCTGTTGGTGGCGGTTTCTCAGCCGTCTAAGCATCAGAGTTCAAGAATTTTTGGGCTTGAATGTTCGAGTTAATCTAGGCCCAAAATTGTGACCCGACTTAAATTGCTACCTCCGCCTCCAAACACGACATTTCTAGATTTTAATATGTATATCTCAATGAGAGGAGATGATTTGTGGTATTAGTTTGTGAAAATGAAAGCTAACCGAAAGTTTAGAAATTTAAAATAAAGTGCAGAACCCATCACCTTCTTTCTCAATTCTTAAATAAGCCATTTCGAATAATATTACTCTGCTGTTGATGTTGACTGAATTAAATTTTTCATCTCCACTATCCTTAATGTTTTCTGTTTAAGAGTAAACTCTCATCAACTTAGTTTGTTTTTGCCTATTTTTCTTCTGTTTCTAGGTCAAAACCTATGTCTATTTGCAATCTGCTGCATACGCTTCATTTTTGAAGTTTTTGTTATGCCAATCCAATGTTTGTTCCTAATTCTCGTTGCCGACACATTAATCATTTCGTTAATAATCATTTTCCTAAAAATTTTCTAGACTTTTTGATTAATTAAACTAGAATGCTCAAATATATTATTTTGGTAGTATTGTTCTTAATAATATTAAACTGCTAAGAATAATTGTTTGATTATTCATAAATTCTTAATTTTGAGATTTGTATAAATATTATGCTACAAAATCTTCAAAAATTATGTTTCCAACTTTAAAAGTTTTCTTTTTTTACTCTGAAATATTTTAATTGATATCGGTGTATCATCAATAAACCAATTACAAATTTTTAAATTCTCATTTCTTAACGCTCTTTTATTTTCAATAAATTTTTATTTTGTAATATAAACCAGTTTATCTTCTGTTTATTTTATTTAAAAATTGTTCATAAAAAGTCTACTTCTTATTAACTTGGTTTATGATTTGATTATCTCTTATTCGTTTGTTTACTTTTAATCTGACATTAGTTTAATGCCTGTTAATCCTTCTTACTTATTGTTTATTCTATGTATAACAGATGTTTACTTATTCATTTTATGCTTTTAAACTTTGTTTACTAAGAGTTGACTTGTGATTAAACAAAATTTTTATTTATTTAAAGACAAGTACGTACGTACGTTCGTGACATTCCTTACATGTGGAGAGTTCAAGGCTTTCTGTAATGACGCAAATTCGTTAGTTTGAGTACAATTTTATATTATGTTACACATCCACATGCTATGATAAATATTTGCCTATGTATAATTGAATTTCCTTCATTAATGAGAATCTCTAAATATATTTAATTGCTTTTCATCTGATTCATAAATTTTTATTTACATGATCCAAACTTTTTTAATAAAAAAAATTAATTGTACATATAATCAAATATTGTTAGAAGAAAAAATATTGTTGATAATGATTGACTAATAGAAAAATTAAAAGAAAAATTGGATGAAATGACATTATAGTATATTTTTTAAAATGTGAGGGATTTGATAACATACTTTAAAGAATTCAGGGATCTCTCAGGTACTTTAGAACCATTCTTCTTTGTAAATATAATATCAAACAAGGGATAATATGAACATTTTAGTTACAATTAATGACAAAATGGATGAAAAACTAATTTATTTAAAATGTAAGAGACATGATAATATATTTTGAAAAATTGAAGGATTTAAAAGCATAAGGTTACAACCAACAAAAAGGAGGTAAGGTGGAGTACACAATTGTAGATATCACTGAAAATAAGACAAAAATTCTTTTATATATTATAAAAAAATAAATCTTGAACATAAATAATATTCTGCAAATTGCAAGAATTAGGAAATATTGTAATTGATAGAACAGAATTTGCTGGTTTGGTCGTTCTCTGGATCACGTACGGAAATTTCTGTAAATTCACTTGGCATTGATTTAAAGTAAAGACTGGGTTTCCAGTCGGCATTTTTAAGAACTCTAACCACTTCCTCCGCCACTATTTTACTTCCCTCCGCCGAGAGATGGATCCCGTCACTGTTCAACAAATATTATTTGCATAAATAAGTACAGAAATAAAATAAAAATTCACAATCCAGACTTACGTAAAGCAAGCATTCAACCAATCAACTCTTTGTTGGATTGCTGTCCAAAGATCAATGGCTGTGATTCCCATCTCTTTACTCACTTCTAAACAAGCTTCTGAATATCTCCGACAACCCTCGTTAGTTCGACCCATTTCATCTCCACTAATTAATTGGAAATTAATTTATGTCATTACATACGATGATTTATTTGATGATAAAAATAAATAAAATTAAATTATGCATACAAATGTTCTATAGTCATTTCTTCATTTATAGGAGGAACGCTGAGAAAGATTATGCGAGTTGTTTCAGACAAACTCTGCATTCAATCAAATAATCACATAATTAAGCTAAAATTCAATAACTAAACACATTTAATTGTATATATATAATACAATTATGAAATAATTAATTACCTTTAGATGTAAAGCAATTCGCTTCATATTATCTTTGTATTCAGGGAGTGGAACGTGAGGACTATCTGGATTAGATTTGGGAGGTTCCATTGAATCATTTCCTCCAAAGTAAACGATAACCAATGAAGGTGGTACCGGATCATTCTAGATTTCCAATTAATATAACAGCAAATACATACCATTATTGCCTAATTATATTTAATTAATAAAAATGGATATATAAAACTACTATCAGAGGAAATTTTGCTAATGATAACTATCTTTTTTTAGCAAAACTCTGCTTTAAAAATAATTATATACCCAAATAAATAAATAAAGAAATATTTACTTTGGGAAAAACTCGATCAATAACTTTTACAGCATCTCTTGAAGTCCAACCCGCATATCCTCGCAGAATGATGTCTGCCTTTTATCATAATGATGAAATTTATGAATTAAACTAATCGGTTTTACTAAAAACATAACTAAAAATAAAATTACTTGATTAAATTCTAATTCTACAAAACATTAAGATTAAATTAAAAATAAAAATAGACATGAGAGAAGGTAGGTTGAGATTCCCATATGGCAGTGGGCCAATCTCCTTTTATATGCAAACAGCACAGGCCCATGTTTGATTCTGTGTCTTGTAGTTGCAGAGTGACAGTGGAATGATACTCTCCCTCATAATTCCAGTTTTTACTATATTTGTATTTTATACTTTCTTTCACAATTTTTCATTCAACAAAAATGTCTCTTTTATGCCATTAATGTTATATTTGTTAGTTTCTATTGACGAAGAAAATGAATTCAAAAAATTCTGTGCGTCATTTGGATTTTTATGTCAAAATTTAATGAAATTATAAAGAATAATTCAGTAAATGTTCTAAATCATGTCCCAAGCATACACAAGCCCTCTAAAATGAGTTTTAGGAACTGGTCGAAGAACTGAACAATTCATTCATGGAACTGAAAAATCATAAATTATGATAAGGAAAAATATACCTTACGAGCATACAAGTGAGAAAGAGTAGAAGCCCATCCTCCTTCACCAAAACTGAACTGAACTATCGATGATCCAAACAATACAAACTGAGGTCTGAGCGGTCCGACCATCTTTCTTTTCTTCTCTTCTCTTCTTGATTCTTTCGAAGACCGTGTTTGGGAGCTTGGAATTTGGGTTTGGAGATGAAAAGGAAGGGAATGATTTTTTTTTTCCCAGATGCGGCGTTGTCTCGCTCTCTTCACGTTTCTTTTCTGCCATTTTGCATTTTTATATTGGCATTTTTGTGAATGGAACTTACGCGCCGTTTGCGCGTAATGTGCTAATATTGACAAATAACTCTAAATATTTATATTGGCATTTTTTTTCTCAAAGGTCATATTGGTAAAAATGATCACTCCTGCTACCCGCATAAACATTCGATATTGGCCGACTGATTTCAAAGCCCGGAAGGCGGAGGCCTGCAACTAATTAGCGGTCAGACAGAGTCTCGCATATACTTCAACAATCATGGACATTTCTCTCATTTCTCTGTCTTCCCTTTTCGCCGACGATGATCATTCCTCTAATGGTATCTAGTTCACAACTGCTAATTAATCTCATCCGTCCTCTTGAACTTAACATGTTTGTTTCTCTTTGTTCAGACGAGGAAACGAAGGAGAAGGAATCCCAAGAACAGTATGAGGAGAGGAGGCACAGTTTTCCTGGAATGGTAATTAAACTAATCCTCTTTATGCCCGTTGCTTGAATTACTGCTTACTAACATTTGCGGCTTTGCTATCTATTATGGATATTCAGTTGCTTTGATTGTTATATGTTGTTAATCCTCAAGTTTAATTGTTTAGAGGTGATTTATTAGTTTAAATGTTGCATTTAGAACTTTTGATTACTGAATTGGGCAGACAAATGTTTGGTTAAGTAGTGCAAATCCTATTATGTAGGTATTGAATTTTTGAGTTCAGCCTTTGTTGTGCTAGGTTTAAGACCATGTCAATGGCATCTTGAATTGGTTGCAATTAGTCCGAGGTAGCTGCACGGTTATGTAACTCTGAAATTATGTTAGAAAGAAACTAGAGTATTTCATGAAAAAATAAAAGTATTTTGATGCCGAGTTCATTTTCTTCCAAGTACAGATGGAAAAATTTTGATTTGGAATTTCACAACTACAATTTTCTGTGTTAGTTTAATCATTTTAGTAAATGTGGATGTAGCTGTTCATTTTATTGTAATAATTGTGTATATGTGAAAGCATCTTGGTGGTTCTGCTTCTTTAATTTTTTGTTTATGAATTCAAGCACGATTGCGTTATTTTCACATTTGTGTCGTTTGGTTTTTGCAGGAATTGGTCATCCAGGAATTTTCTTTTCACCAGTTAAATGCTAACCTACTCTGGCCAGGGACATTTGCTTTTGCGGAATGGTTGGTTCAACATAGGTCATACGTAGAAGGGCGTCGATGCATTGAATTGGGCAGGTATTCTTCTTTGTTTCAAAAATGCGAGCCTGACTCTCTCCCTCTCTCGCTATTAGAGCTTGGTCCTACAATTCATGTTCCCGTCTTTCCTGTGATACTGTCATCCTCAACTTTCAACTCTCTGACTTTTGTTTAATTGGCTTGTTGTCTTTCTTCCTTGTATTTTTTCCATATAGCTGATTGGGTAATTCAATTCTATGGCAGCGGCACAGGAGCATTGGCTATTTTTCTTCACAGATCATTTAATCTCGATATCACAACTTCAGACTATGATGATAATGAAATCGAAGAGAACATAGCTCATAACTGCAGTGTGAATGGACTCACACCTGCCCTTCCTCACATAAAGCGTGAGTTTATTTAGTATAATCGTAGCATAGACTTCAATAAGCTGCCGAGTCATTAGGGTTTGGAAAGTGAATAGAAAATGTGGATTCTAATTATGATTTCAGGTAATAAGGGGCTTATTATTCTAATCTCTTCATCACTAACCTTGAGTAAGCTATCAACTTGGTGGGGATATGACATGTGATGGCTTTGTAATGTGTCGATAATCATATTGACGATGACTATACTTATGTTTCTCATGTATTTTTTTCCTCTATAAATTATTGCAGCAATGCCAAATGTTAAACTAGAAAATCTTTCATTTTTCCTTTTTCAGATTCATGGGGTGAAACCTTTCCTATTGCTGATCCTGATTGGGACTTGGTTATAGCTAGTGATATCTTATTGTGTAAGCTTCCTTCTATTGATTTCTCAAAATTTTATATTTTACTTTAATGTAGAGAACTCTAAAAGCATTCAAATCAACCCTCATTTAAGAGTTGAAAACGATTTTAATTTCATCAAGCAAAATTTTGTCCTTAGAAAAAACATATTATTGTTTATTGTTGCTATCTGTTCAGGTCTTGTCCTCTAAATCTCGTATATTGTTGTAATTATCTGACAAAGTGGGAACAAAAATAAAGGGCTTTTAGCAATTAATAATATGCAGATGGTCTCACCAACTGTCCAACATTTATTCTGAAGTGTTTGGTGGTGGGTGCCATCTGGAGGAGTTCTAGATCAGCAAATGAGGATCATCCTTGTTGGCCATACATCTTTGTCCTGAAGTTCTATGCCCAACTTTTGTTTTTTTTTTCTTACATTTGTTTTGTTCCGTCATGTTCTGCTGCTTTCTTATATTGTTTCGTTTGAGGAAAAGATAATTACAGTTTGGTATGTTGTTAGTTGTGTAGTTTAGAAAGAGCAGTAGTATTATGCTGTTTCATGGGAAAATTCTTTTGTTATGTTTGATTCTTGTTGAATCCTTACGATCTGTAGGAAACTGCAAATGCCATATTCAAATTTCAGAGTTAGCTTCCTGTTCATTTTCTCTCCTAGAGACTATTTATTATGTATTCTTATTCTTTTTTTCTTTTCTTTGCTTGAATTATTGTAGATGTCAAACAGTACTCCAACTTGATAAAAACTCTTTCCTTCCTACTCAAATCTTACAAGCCAAAACCTGACAATGCAATCTCAACAAATTCACAGGATGAAGGTAGGATGTTAAACTCCTATTTGATTTCAAGTAGAAAAACTAGAATCTGCGGTTGAGCATTGCTGAATTTTCTTTTGTAATGCTGGCAGGAACAAACTTGGGGTTACCCAGACCAGCATTTATAATGAGTTGGAGACGTAGAATTGGCAAGGAGGATGAATCTCTTTTCTTCACTGGTTGTGAGGTTGCTGGACTAGAAGTCAAGCATCTTGGATCACGTGTATACTGCATAAAACCTAGAGATCTGCCTCTAGAGGACAAAAAAAATTGATGATTGAAGATACCTTATAACTGAGAAGTAGGTAAGTTTTAGCACTTATTAAGAAGTGGTAAATGAATACTTTTGATCAATTACCGTTAGCCACAGGGCCAGAACTCTAATCGATGGAATCTTCCCTGAGCTTCGCGTGTAAGGGTCTTTTTTCAGCAGTAAATCCTTTTGTTCTTTTCTGTTGTGCAGTTTCCATTTGATGAAGACATATATTTGTTGCCATGCCAATGGCTTTGGAGTCATTAATCCATCAAAATATTGTTATTGCTTGCTGCAGGATGAGTTTGATCTGTAGCGGTGTGGTTTTGAGATACACAGGCAGGCAGGCATATACTTATGGTCTGAATTAGCATCTGACGAGGTATGCTTATCATACAATTTGGATTAACTCCCTTGAGTATTTTAGATGTCCACAAATATTAGTCACAATTATAGATGTTTTTGAATATTGATTAATATTTTCTGATTTCACCCTGACAATTAATGAAGAAAGAGGGCTGGAAATATGAATATTAAGAATAATATAGTCATTTTTTTTTTCAGAATATAGTCAAATTATTCAGTGTTTTTTAATAAACAAGTTTGTATTTTGACACTATATTACAGTAAAACTTTTCATAATAAATCCTTCAGAGAAGTCTATAACTCCTTAATTTCTGGCCGTGTATGTTCATGAGTACCCAACCGCAAGACCCTCACTTTTTGTGGTTCGGCGTTGGATATTGCTGGCTGGCTGTCTGGCTGCCGGCCGCCCTGCGCTACTCTGTTAACAACCTATCAATGATGGGTCCATTTGTTTTATGGAAAATTCATGTATAAAATATGTCTTCTGATAAAATCAGTTTTATGTTCTGTTATTTATTGTAACTTAGAAAATCAGCTGAAAAATCAATTTTTTAAAGTTTAGAGGATATTGAAACAGGTAATCGTTTAATGAAATAGACTTATAATATTATAGACTTGTTTTTGTACTAATCATATCCAAGTATTAGGGAAGGGCATAGGAAAAGGGATAAGAAGTGTGATTGATAGTTGATGCGAGTAAAAATGAGTACTAAGTCCTAACATAGGAGCTACGAGGTGGAAATTGTTGGTCGATCAGCTAACCAGTAACCAGTTTGCGGTTTTATGACTTCTATTCTAGTATTCATTTTGATGAGATGTTTTATTTTCTTTAAAATAATAGCTTTGTTTTTTTTTTCCTTTATTAGACAGTCTTCGACCCAAATTACCAAAAGGTAAGTCTCTTAATTGTAATTTCTTCTATCCCAAAGTATGTCTCACTTTCTGATTTTAACAATATAAGAAGTTGTTTATCTTTTCTGCTCTTCGCATATTAAAAAGTAGCAGATTGTAGCAAAAAGGACATTAATTTAGACCCCTAAGCCAACTTGACCATCATTTTGAAAAATACCAAAAAGGACATTTTGTGGCCTAAACACCTTGTGAGGTTATCAGTAAAAAAAGGCAGCCGGTACATGAAGGCATCCCGCGTTTATGCAGCTGAAAAAATGAAACATAAAACATCCTGAGAAATATTAGCAACTTTCCCAGCTGCCACTCTTCGCCACTGATCTACTTTGCAGCCGATCAACAAACTAAGGGTATCGACTAGTCTTTTGGCACCATCAACATCGACAATCGGTGGTCGACAGCAAGAGAAATCGCAAGACCTAGAGTTAAATTGTTGCAGCCAGAAAATCGAGTTGCTTTGCTATTTCTTCGCAAAGGGTTGAAAATCAGTTCGATTGATGACGGCTGAAGATCAACCGTCAAGTCAAAGGTTGCTGTCGAGTTTCTTAACGGTTTCTAATGACTTTCGATTAGGAGCATTCAAAATTTCTAAAATTGAAGGAAAATCGATTAACAAAAAATTGATAAATATCTTTAGGTACAGACTGTGTCAAACTAATAGAATTAGGTTCTACATGAAGAAAGTGAAATTGAAAATAGAGAGATTAGGAAGGGTTTTTTTTTTTTTTTTTTTAAAAAAAAAAAACTAAGTCAGTGCCGTTTTCGAATCCTGTAAAACCTAAGATTCCATCAAGTGAAATCAATTAACTATTTTTTTTTTTTTTATATATATTAGCAAATCAATTAACTATTTGTTGGAGATTGAGAAACAAAGAAAGTTATAAAAAACTATCCAAGCTCTGTCAACTTTTGACTGAGGGCTTTTGATCGTGCAATTACAATGGTTGCAATTTCAAAACAGAGGGTTCCTGTAATGATTGAGGACTTCAAAGTTCGACAGAATTGCGAATTGCGATTTTAGAGAAATGAGGAGTCACGAAGCCTGGTACTCAACTGCGCTGAAATGTATAGAGGAGTATTTGCAATTAATTAGAGTCATCGTCCATGGTGGTGGAGTGGTGATTCGCCAATCAATATCTTCCATGAAGAGAGATTTTGTAATGAACAAATGACGAAGTAAAAGAGGTAAAAAGGTAATTTTGTTAATTAAAAGTTCAAAAGGGCTGGATTTGTGTTAAAACGGCTAAATATGCATTTTAAAACTTGAAAAGGTTTCCTTAATATATATATATATATATAAGCCTGGTGTTTCCTTTTTTGTCTTTTGCATAGTTTAATCTTGATTTAATTTTTGACAATTTCACATGTTGTCAACTTCAAGTTGACCATTTTCTTTTCCAGTCGCCGTTGAGCAGTCAACTTCATGACTGAAGCAATTACTACAATCATTTTCGAAAATAAATAAATAAAAACAACTTCAATCATATAGTAATAATTAATGTAAAAAGGTTCTTTTGCGTTGATTTTTGTTGTACTTAAGTTGTGCAGAACATGAAATTACAACTAGCTCCTAATTTGTATTAAAGTCATCATTTTCCTCCTCAATAAACCAGAAACAAGGAATTACACTCATTTTTCAGAATGAAAAACTTCACTTTCAAGTATATGTGGCTAGGATTTTGATAAAATGATTGATCAATGGCTGGTCCTGTTCTGTCCTGTCGTATAAAATATCTAATGTACTATATAAAGAATGAATACTTCTAACCACGAACAGCATTTCCATATTTATATAATAGACTATTCTTGTAGGCAAGTAGTGAAGGACCATAAGAGCACCATATCATTTGTCGACAAAACAGAATATATGGCAACCGTCCATTTTCCTACCGTTTCTGTTTTCTATCGGTCCGGACATGAAAGTTCCTAGAAGTTTCCAGACCTTGTAGAATGAGTGGGTTTCGTGTACCCTAATTTAAGAGTGTTTTACTCTAATTTAATCGTTACATCGGAAAAATTGGAAAATTTTTAAGAATATCTTCTCTAGTATTGTCGAACTTACATGTCAACAGACATTGTCTTTAAGATCTTTTATATTTGAAGGGGATGTTAGATAGTGTTTATATTAAGTATTATTCAATAATTGGCTAAATATTAAATTGTAAACTCAAGAAAAGAAAATAAAATATAGAATGAAAGGTGATGGATTAGAGATAATTTTTTAAATTTAATGTCTATCGATAAACATTCAGTCACGTAATCGTTACATTTTCATTTTACTTAGACAAATCAATTTCAATCAACATTAAAATGAGAGATACTCTAAATCTAAAGGGTGGAGCTAGGCCTAACCATTTTTTATATTCTAAAAGCATTGTTTAATAAAATTTTAAAACATAATTTGAAATAAAAGTTTCTAAATAAATGATCATAATTAAGAAACTAATTAAAGTACAAGTTCATACATTCATATCAAATATATGTATATATGTAAATTTGACTTAGGCATATTGTTTAGTGCAAATTAGCCTACTTTCCGAAAGGTGAAATTTCCAAAAAAATATTGTTTAGTTTGAATTATTTAATCAAAATAAAATATCAAAATATCATAAATATCTATATAATAAATAATTTTAAATATAAAATAAAAACTGTCTAACCACATCCATAATTAAGTAAGTGTATTTATTTGTATTGGAGAGGAGAAGTTATTTCTATCTAAAAGTTGAGTTTTTCAATCCCTTGAAGATTTTTTCAAAATTTTCAAAATAAACACTCAATTTTTTAAAAAATACAAATTAGGAGCTAATAATAAACATTTAAAAAAATATAAATATTGAATATAAACAAACATCCCATCAAATAAAAAAAAAATCCCATCAACAATTAATTGAGAAATTCATATCCAAAAGATAATACTAACAATAATAAAAATCAAATCACTTAAACTTCTTTTGTTAAACTCAACAAAATAATTATAACCACTATAAGCAAATAATACGTATATTTAATTTTAAGAGTAAGTGACATTTATATAAAAAATAAAATTAACATTTTCTCTAAAATAAAGGTAGGATTACATTATTTTTGTCCTTGGAATAGAAATCATCTATCTATATCTAGATTTTACAATAATTTAAAGAAAGTGAAGAGCCAAGAAGCATTTGGCTCTTCAATTTTGGATATACACAAAATAGAGAAAGATGCAATTGATTTGTTTGTTCTAAAAGGAACTAGACATATCATGTATATGATGAAAAGAAGGTTGTCCTATTAAGATCATAATAATCATGAAATTCAACAAATTTTATATAAAAATTAGATATACTTGAATTGAAGGAAACTTCCTGGAAATTGTGTTACACATGAAAGTGGGGCAGAATCCCATAAGCCCTATGGTTACTCTCAGGAGTCAGAAATCAGTATATTTGGAGGCAAGCGTTTCATATTATTGATTCTGATGATGGACTTTGGCTAAGTTTGGCTAACTTTTTGGTATAGATATATACAGTTTTCAAGACATTATCTTTTCTTTTTTATTTTTTCAGTTAAATAGACCTTTCGAAACTAAAACATTATTGAAAGTATAAATTTCAAGTCTTAAGACTCAAAATTTGCTAGGAAAATAGACAGTTTTAGTGGCTATACCGACTCGAATTTAGATTAATCAATGCTTGTTATTTGGTAATTTTAAATCGGATAAATAAATAAATTTTTAAGGAAAAACTTTGAATTTCTGAAAATTCTAGTGGAAACAATCCCAAATTTCAAAATGATATTCAAAGTGTGGGAGAATTCTTTTGAAAATAAATAAAAAGTTAAGAATTACTGATGAGGAAACTCATTATTAATGTAAAACACTGGACTACACTATCCAAATACTTTTACATCAAGACCTCTAATTGTAACATTGTCAAGATTCCCCCATGGATTTCCCTACAAGGTTTGTGAACTACAAAAATGGCTAAAAAACTAGAAAGTGATGGGAGAGGATTTAGAAAGTTTAGAGAGTATATAACTTGAAAATTAAGCCACAACAAGAAGAAGATGAGAAACCTTTACTTCAAAGAAATCTTAAAAAACCAAAATACATGAAATAAGGGAAAACTTTCAATATGAAGCCATACCAGTAAGCACATTATAAGCATCAAATAAGCTTTCATTTATTATAACAAACAAATGTTAACAAAAAGCTTTTCAAAAACTACTTACTCCAATTCCTTTAACAGCATTTAGGGAGGGAAAGGCTTATAGGCCAAAATGCATTGCATAAGTTTGGTGGTAAATATATACACAGATTTTGGATTGTAAAATTTAAATTTTTTAAATGCAAAAACTGTTGTTTGGAAATTTCTTTCTACCTTCTAACTTTGGCTTTTTTCTTGCATTCAAACACAAGTGTATGCATTTGTACGGTCATTAATTGGATTCATTTAGTTTTAGGACCTCTTGTACATATTGCTCATTAATGCACCAAAATATTGAACTACACAACTTAAATATATGATCAATTTTGGATTTTTCAAGCCCTTTAATGAAATGATTTCCAAATTAATGTCCTTTTTCAAATTTAAGCTAGATTATAGATTTTGTGTATAAAGAAAGTTCTTTGAAGATTCCTTATTGGAAAATAATAATAATGGGTTTTTGCCTATTGGCACTCATTTATAATGAAAAATTATTGGAATTCATCCATTTGATTTTGTCTAATTTCACCAAAATCTTACAAGTGGATCATTCTCGACACTTCAATTTTTAATTACTTTCAATCAATTTTCAAGACTAAAATTATAATTTTTTTCTCTTTTGGAAGTTCATTGAGTCTTCGAGGCCTTAAATGCGAGACTTGCTTAACTAAAATCAATCAAGCCACTTATTGCTCGAATCAATTTCGTTAAAGATTTACTTAATTGTAATTACTATAATTTGATTAATGTATATAATAAACATTAGAACCTAAACTATGAAACACGAAAGTAAATAGATTGATCTGGGGAGAGCTTCTTGATATGGAATTAGCATGTACGGAAGATTTGTACAATGAGAAATTTATCTGTTAGAGTCAAATTCATGCAAGTGGTGTCCAAAAAACTCAGCTTCACAAGAAAGTGACAGCTTATTAGTTGATGCATCAAATGACAAATTGAGTTTTGGGACAAGCTATGGGTTGGTTGGGGTCTGTGTTTTGGGTTTTGGTGGTTTTTTGGTCAAGTGAATCTGTGGTCTGTGATTTTTTATTGCTGGGTGCAAATTTGTCTTCTACCTACCAGTTTGTGAGTCCACAAAGGGAACACGTGGTTCTGAGTTCTTTGTTTGGTTTAGGCCCTAATAATATGGTAACTGTTACAACATTACTTACAAAATGACGTTAGTGAGTTTAATTCAAGTCCCGGGGATTTCCGGCTTGTATTCCATTTGTTATATTTTATATGGTTTCAGAATTAGCAATATATTACCAACTACTGGTTCACATAACCGAACAAGGTCCTAGACCCCTTAAGAAAGTTTCATGGTTCGAATCTTTGCGTTGTAAATGACAAAAATTAGATTAGAAAGATTACCTTTTTAATAGGCATATATGATATTCGTAAATCAATGAAATTCCAAAATTTTTAAAAATATTGTTTAAAAAAACTAATCGAAATGATAATACATAGTATATATAATATGTAAAAGTTCGGAGACTAAATATTAATATCGTCAAAACTCAACCACGAAATAGTAAATTTCTCAAAATTTTAATGGTATAAATGATTTTAGTTAAGACCTAATTTAAATTTGTGCGTAACAGTAAAAGTATAGAATAGCTGTTTGAGTACAGCTTTGCCTTAACAAATTTTGTACGGTAGCAGCTTCTTTTTTGTTGGGTTATTTGGTTTTTCTTATAGTATCATTTTTGAGTTAGGGCTGGTAGTTACTCCAGAATGCCACTTTTACCCCTCTTTGCCCGCTTCTTTTTCCCAATGCCAATAATTCAATCTTTGTTGATATACAAGTAAAAATAAAAATTCAGATGCTAAATTCACAAAATAATATAAATACAATCTGAATGAAACGAAACAAATTGTTGCGTTTCAAACGTCAGGAAAAATTCTAATAATTAAAAAAATTATAATAATAATAAAGATTTGAATCATACATATTTGGTTTTTTACCGGCCATCTAAGGGTTGTTTTGGGTGTTCTTTAAATGACTGATCCAACTTCTACTTTTTCATTTTAATTTCATACAATACGTATTTGCAATCTCTCCTTCCCTTCAAAGTAATTGACCAAAACTACATATTCATATATATATAAAAAATAAAAATTAGCACATGTACAGAAATAATTTTTTTAATAATTATTATAGCATTTACAATTAATATGTGATCTTAAGCCTATTTCCGAGTTCTCTGGATCAAGGTAAGTCACTTTTCCTTTTAATTATAAGAAAATTTCAATATTTTGTTCATTACTAACTCTAATCCTACTTAATTTTCCACTTTTCAATAATTATTTGATTTTTGGACCAATCAACAAACTAGACTTTATTTCACAACTACTTTTTGTAATTAGTTTTTATTGTTTATAATCAGAAATAACACTATAAATTTCAATATTTTTTTTTATTCAAATAATATATGTACTTAATCGAAAAATCTTTCTACCGAATTTTAAATGCATCCACATTTTCAAAATTTATTGACTATAAAATGGATTGAAGAACCACCACAAGCATACAAAGCTTGCAAATTGTTTAATAAAATTATTATTGGAAAATTTTGATAAATTGAGATTAAAAAAAAAGTCCATGTTGAGATGACTAATATAGTCCCACCCTAATTCCGCAATATGTTTATCTTTAAAGTATCAGAAAACAATTTTGCATAAATAAAAAGTTTCAGAACTTGAAAACAAAAAAATACGAAATTTCGAGGAAGATGCATCGCCTCTCAGCCTCAACACCCCTAACGTCTGAAATACTGAACCAGAGGCATCTTCTATTTATAACTGTACATTCTCACGCCATTGCCACCACTCCAATAAGCTCCACGACAATCATACTAAAAAAGAAAGCGTTGTTTTCTGAACCGTGCTTGCTTTGTTCTTTTGTAGTAATACTTATATTTGAATTGTTGAACCAAACAAAACCCAAGTTTCATACAAATGGCTTCAACGCAGGAACCATGGCTTCTTGAAAATGGAAACCTTAAAGGTTTAAGCAAAGAGAATCGACACGGAAAAAGAACAGCTCATAACATGTCTTCCTCTTCTCTTCGCAAAAAATCTGATCTTACCCTCGTTTCGAAACTCCGATGCGGCTTGCTTAGAATTTTTTTAACTAATCTTCAAGAAGTCATTTTAGGAACTAAGCTTTCTGTTCTTTTTCCCGCCATTCCTCTTGCCATTATTGCTCAGTGCTATGGGTTTGGAAGAGTAAGTGAATTAATTCACCTCATTTTAGGGTTTACCTTTTTTTTTTTTTTTTTTATAATCCCTAATTTCCGATTTCTAGACCAGATTTTACTATTGCGAGGAATTTAAATTGACTTTTTTTCTTTCTTGTATATATACACAGCCGTGGATTTTCGGTCTTAGTTTACTTGGGCTAACTCCTTTAGCTGAAAGAGTCAGCTTTCTGACTGAGTAAGTCCCTGTTTTAAATGCTTGAACGTTTTTGTTGATTTTAATTTGGTATTAATATTTCCTTTTGATCCAAATTTGCAGGCAAATTGCTTTCTATACAGGTGCAACAGGTATAAGATTTTAATTTCTTTACTTCAAACACCTGAAGAAAAGAGAAGAAAAATGGTCTTATATATCTGCAAAACACAATTTTTATTAAATTACTAAATTGAATTGTTAAGTTTAAAAAAAGATGACTAAGCAAAATCCTGCAAGAATATCTATTATTTTATGTGGAAACAAACAAAGATGTATTGAACTAATTTATGTCCCTATATTTTATACTTTATCCATAATTAGATGATCGTTTATATTTTCAAAATGGAAGATTAATCAAGAATTAAAATTAATGGTTTTGCAGTGGGAGGCCTCCTAAATGCTACATGTGGCAATGCAACTGAACTGATAATTGCTATTTTTGCATTGAGTCAACAAAAAATAGATGTGGTCAAATATTCTCTACTGGGTTCTATTCTTTCAAACCTTCTTTTGGTTCTTGGGACCTCTCTATTCTGCGGTGGAATTGCAAATCTTGGAAAAGAACAAAAATATGACAGAGTAAGATTTTTTGTCATATCAATTTAAATATAACTGATAATTAATATTACTTCATCTTGCACTAATTAATTAATTGTTAATTAATGAATGATTAAACAGAAACAAGCTGATGTAAATATATTACTTCTGCTGCTGGCATTGTTATGTCACATGCTACCATTGTTGTTTGGAATCGCGGGCGCTTCTGCTGCCATTACTGCTAATCCAACACTACAGTTGTCGAGAGCAAGTAGCATTGTTATGCTACTTGCTTACATTGCTTACATCTTCTTTCAACTTGTCACACACAGGCAATTGTTCGAAGCACCGGAGGTAATAATTAATTTTATAATTAGTTTATTTCGTACACATCACATCAGTATTATAGCAATCTTCCTATGAAAAAGAGAGTTACGGTTGTACTTGATAATCAGGAATCGGGGGATGGTAATGATGATGTTAGCGAAGAAACGCCAGTTATAGGATTCTGGAGTGGAATTACTTGGCTTGTTGGAATGACTGCTGTTATTGCTTTGTTATCTGAATATGTTGTTGGCACAATTGAGGTAATTACTATACTGCTCTTATAAATTTCTTTTTTCCAAAAAAATGAAAGATTCAAACCATGTATTTATGTTTTTGGCTGTATATTTTGTTCTTCTTTTCATATTTTCAGGATGCTTCTGATTCGTGGGGCCTTTCAGTCAGCTTCATTAGCATTATTTTATTACCGATTGTTGGAAATGCAGCTGAACATGCTGGAGCTATCATTTTTGCTTTTAAAAATAAGTTGGTAAGTGGAAATTTAAATTATATCCTTCAATTTTTATTTGTTAATTCTTGAAAATATCCTTAATTTGTATGTGGTATAAATTTCAGGATATATCTTTAGGTGTTGCTTTGGGTTCTGCAACTCAAATTTCTATGTTTGTGGTAAGAATTCGAACAGCAAAAAAGAATTAAACATTAATTTCTTTAATTTACATACAAAAAACAATATATCATTTGAATAATCTGAATTTCAGGTTCCATTATGCGTACTTGTTGCTTGGATAATGGGTATTAAGATGGATCTTAATTTCAATCTATTGGAAACTGGAACTCTTGCTCTAGCAATCATTGCCACAGCCTTCACTTTACAGGCAAGACTTTGCACAAAACATGTACATATATATACCAGAAAAGAAAAAATACATTTAAATATTACATTTTGTTATTGAAACTAAATTAAAATTTCCCATTTTACAGGATGGAACTTCTCATTACTTGAAAGGATTAGCTTTACTGTTGTGCTACATTGTCATTGGAGCTTGCTTTTTTGTGTTGAAAACACCACTCAGTAAGGATTTTGCATTTCTTTATTCTTTCTATTAATTTTAAGCTACATTAGAATTTTAAAATTTAATTATAAATATTTGATTTTTTCACTTCAGACAATGGAGAGATCATCAATTTGGGAACTAACGCAACTCCTGGAATTTTCCTCAAAGCTTAATATATATAGGTAAGTCGTAATTCCTTTGTACTTTCTTGCAATATATAGTCATAATTTTATGTGTAAATGTAATTTTCTAATATAAAAGTTGTTTGGTTGATGTAAATGCAGAGTCCGGCCTTAACTTGAAGGTCATGGCTAGTTCAATTGGGAATGTTGCATTAAAATGAGGACAAATTGGAAGCAGTTGTTATTCTTTCTGTTCGTCGAAATCGAAATCACCCCATATCCAGAAGAACCGAGCATTGTTTATTGTTTTTGTTTATGAATATTATGATTTATGATGATGCCTTGAGAGGTGAAATGGAAGATTTTGCAAAAGAGTTACCCCATGTGCTACATTTATTATGCATTTTGTTATCTTGTATAGATTTTGTTCTGTGGGTTTTTGATTTCTTGTATGCCAACATAGAGAGTGGCATATGGCAAATGGGTCTCTTGTGATCTTAATTGAAGTCATTAATAAATTTAAATACCTTTTGTTTTATTATACTATGGTTCTTCCTCTTCAGTTGAAAATAAAAATATTTGGGATAAGGAATCGTATACCCAAGAAATTTCCCATTTTGATTATAAAAGAAACTTTAAAATGAATTTTGTTTACCAAAGGTGTACATTCGTACAGTCATACAGGGGAGGGGAAGGGTGTGAGTCGAACTCCAAACCTCAGCCTCGGCAACTTAAACATTTCGGCTGGACCTTGATCCCACTTTAAAAAAGAATCATCTTCAAACATTTGTAATTTCCAAGTATAACACTCATAGCAAGTTTCAAACTTTGCTCAATACAACAATTATACGTTCTTAGTACTCATCAGTTATTTTATCATCTTATAGTATAACTACTCTAAAAACTATAGTTAAACAAGACAACTAATGCTCAAATTGGCTGATGATACGGTGTTTAAAATCGTGTTCCACCTAAGAAATTCGATTTGCAACTTTTTAATTTTCCATCATTTTATTGATGATGTGGTCGGGTTTAAAATGTCTTTAATGTCAGGCCCAAATATATAATTTTATAATTGAGTTAGTTTCAGGCAGAACTTGGGTCATATTTGAATTTAAAGAAAATATGCCACCTTTGCAGCTTTCAAATGCATAATAATGTAACCAATTTAGAAGTTGACAATAATGAAAGTATTTTAAGAATTTTGACCTAGAATAAGATGTTCATCCCATGGATCGAAGATATGCTATGGTTGAAATTGAAAATACAAAATTGTTAGTTCATTTCATTTGGGCATTGAGGAGTACGAGGATGATAATGTCAAAAGTAATTTGGAATTAATGTGCGGGTTATTAATAGAATAAGTTTAAGTATTAAAATGAAGTAATTTCATCTATTGTCATAAATGTTAAGTTTTCTATTTTATTAATTTAGAGTATTACATTGCATATTATAAATAAAACATTAAAATAATAATAAAAATAATTAAAAACAACAATAAACAGGTGCAACTGCAAACAAAATACAACAATAAAAAAAACGTTTCATATTTTTTTTTAAATGAACCATTTTAAAACATATTGACCTTGTTTATAATTATATTTTAAAAAATGAAAAAATATGTCTATCAAAAAGATTTTGTGTGTAATTTTGTAAAAGACTCTATTTTTAAATCAAGGGATAATATCAGAAAAAGACCAGTTTTTATTTTTTTAACTTTTAAAATGGGCATATTGATTTTTTTATAAATTATTTATAGGATACTAATATGTTTATAATTTAAGATTTTGAGAATTATTTTTAAAAATAAGACTTTTTAAAAAGTTGTAAAATTTATTAGTGTTCATAATCAGGATATATATCGAAAGTTTTCATTCCCACCAGCTTTTCTTTAATAGCTAAAATGAAGACTTTAAATTTTTATTGCATATTTGGTGTTTTTTTTTTAAAAAAAAGAAAAATAAAAAACTGCAAGTTTGCTGAAGGCTACCGGAGCTAGGCTCCGTCGTTGCCACCTCCGCCAGATACAACTGATGCTCTGAGGGTACCATAAAAGCTCTAATATTGGTGAGTGGTTCAGTACTATTATTGTAGTTGCATTATTTTAGGTTTTTGAAACTTTTTACTATTATTTTACTTTTTATGGATAATCTTTTGTATATTACCCCGATATCCTTGGCTTCCAAACCTAGTTTTAGTAGGCTTTGAGAGGAGTAATTGTGCAGAGTCTAAAAACAACGTAGGAACCCACGGTCATCAAAAGAAGTGGGCCAAAACATACATGAGCTACAAGGTAGGAACCCACGTCTTAAAGAAGTGGGCCGAACATACATGGGCTGAGAGAGTAGGCATCAGGGTCCCTACATAGACTTGCGCGCAGTGAATCAAACAAAATAGTTTGACTATTTGACAATTGACAGAGCGAATCCTTAACTAATTCCTTACTCCGGACTGGTTAGTTGTTCCTCTTCCACGCTCTATGTTAACACTGCGTTATCTTTTTCTCTGCTTCTACTCACCCAACCTGTAACAATTTGAATTCGGATCCTCACCATGCGGGAAAAGAGGGTAACTCTGTCATTTCAGTGCAGTGCCAACCTCAAAATTTCCTCATACTGTCTTACTGAAGCTACGGACCATGAACCTATATGGAAGACTGGCCGTGTAGATGTCCGCACTGCTGGTTTTAATGGCAATTTTGGTAAATTTGCCTCTGTTTCTATGGTGGAGAAGGAAGACAAATTTGAGTTTGCACCAACCTCCGCTCAGCTCTTGAAACATCCTTTGGCTTTACTCAATTATGTGCCTAAAGACGTCGCAATTTTTGTTGCCGGAGCAATTGCGGGCGCTGCAGCCAAGACGGTTACGGCTCCGCTCGACCGTGTCAAGCTTCTTATGCAGGTGTCGCTTAGTTAGCAATTTCATTTTTGCTTTATGCCAATTTGTTAACTGTAGCTTCAGTGTAGACGTTGTCGTTTGGAGTTTGCTGGCGGGACTGCTTGTCTTGCTTTTGTCGTGATAGCTTCGAGTTTTCTTAATTTTTTTGCTTCTTTACTTTTGAAAATGCTGGGAATTCTGCGAATCAACTGTAAAATTTTAGCGTTTCTTTTAACACAAATTGGGGTTGTGAACTGAAATAACTGCAAGAACATTTTTAAGGGCTTGTTTCAACACATCTTACAATGCAGAATTTAACAGATACAATTTCTTTTTTTTTCTTTGTATAAACGGTTTAATTAATTTTAGTTTCATGTATTTACAGACTCATGGTGTTCGGGCTGGGCAAGAAAGTGCTAAGAAGGTGATTGGTTTCATTGAGGTAATTTAAATTTCATCACAGTGTTATCTGTCAAATGTTTCTTTTCTTTTGGGTGCATAAATTCAGAAAGTGGGATTGGAATATTGGATATTGGATAATTAAAAGGTTTTCTTGCTTTAAGTTTTATATTCTATGCAGTGGCCTAGTTGGAGCGCATTAAATATACTTCAAAATGCACCTATAATGGAATTTTCATTCACATCCTGACCTAACCTAATTTATGTATCTGCTTAATCAAAAGGAACCTATGTATTTTGATTTTCATATTCCTCCTTGTAAATGCGAAGTTAGTGTTTTATGACGGTGTCTTATTGTACTATATAAACTGCAGGCTATAACATTGATAGGAAAAGAAGAAGGAATAAAAGGGTACTGGAAAGGAAATCTTCCTCAGGTCCTTTTCCATTTTTCACTTTCTTTTTTATATTTCAGACTTTTCTTATTTCCTAAACAGAAGCTGGGATTTACTTTTCAATCTAAAATATCTGTAAATATTTCAGGTGATTCGGATTATTCCTTACAGTGCAGTCCAGCTCTTTGCTTATGAAACTTACAAGGTGACTGAAAATGTCTTTAATCTAGTCTGAGGGCAAAATTGAATGGTTTCGGAAGGACAGTTGTCTGACTTGTTTGGTTGACATGTTTTGGTTTTGTAGAAACTGTTTACAGGAAAGGATGGTAATCTCTCAGTCGTAGGAAGACTCACCGCAGGTGCTTGTGCGGGCATGACATCAACTTTTGTAAGCTATCTCTTAATGAATTGGTCTTTGCTATGCTAGAATTGTCTTACTCAATGATGATTCTTCAACTTCCATTGATGTACGATTTCTGTCTGTTTTGAGAATGTGCTTGGTGCATAATCATCTCAGCAAATATATCTTTTTGCCAGTTCATTCTCATACCAGTTTGACATGTAGTGTGTGCACATTTCAACCTTATTTTTCTTCTTTCTTGTTTCTTAAATCTCTTTATTTGTCTAGGTAACATACCCTTTGGATGTTCTGAGATTGCGCTTAGCAGTTGAACCTGGATATCGAACTATGTCTGAGGTATAGTTAACCACTGGAATTTCGTTTATGATTAAATGCGCTCTTTACAAATGCAGGTTTTAATGGTTTATATAGATTGCTTTAAACATGTTACGTGAGGAAGGAGTTGCCTCCTTTTATTATGGTCTTGGGCCTTCTCTTATTAGCATTGCCCCATATATTGCCGTGAACTTTTGCATATTTGACTTGTAAGTTCACTAAGGCCTTAAGAATTTTATTGAAAGAGGAGAAGTTTGGTGTCTTAACATTGATCCTTTTTTTTACAGGGTTAAGAAATCCTTGCCAGAAAAGTATCGACAGAAGGCTCAATCATCTCTACTCACAGCTGTGGTATCTGCTGCTGTAGCAACAATCACTTGCTATCCTTTAGACACAATTAGAAGACAAATGCAAATGAAAGGAACACCCTACAAGTCAGTTTTGGATGCTTTTCCAGGTAATTGACATAAACATAAGGAATATAAATATGTGTGATGAGTTATCAGTTCTACTCTGTGTTTAGATATTATTCCACATTTACTTTCATCATATATTGATAACATGTACATTTATTGGTTTATGAGGACTTTAGGTGTTGGTAAATAAAGCATAATTCTCAGAAAGATGGTGCTCATAAGAAGTTTAATGTTTCAACACAAATCACAAAAATGCCAAAATAAATAAATAAAAGACAGATATTTTTTTAGTATTGATATTTGGCATAAGCAAAAGACCATAACACATCAGTCATGACATTCAGCATACTGGTTCTGCTGTTCTCCTGTTAATCCATTCCGTAATATCACAAGTTGCGAATTATGCAATGCATTTAACAAAACGTCCACTCATCTGCACATCATTGAATTGCCAATTTTACATAACTGTGATGTGTACTATGCCCTTCATTTTCCGTAACTTGTTCCTTCTGCATGATAATAGAAGCTCTGTGGTTTGGCCACAAGTGTTTATTGATTTACACAACGTATAGGAAATTTGCTTGGGGTTGTTTTTATGGGGAAGCTAAATTTTGATCCTAATGGATTGTGCATCTGATTTTTGATATATTGATTCAGGAATCATCCAACGGGATGGAGTAATTGGCCTGTATAGGGGTTTTGTGCCAAATGCATTGAAGAACCTACCAAACAGCAGGTCAGCAATCCTTCCTACAACATTTATTTGATGTTTTGCATTTTGAAGATCCTTCAGCATGATGTCTTGTTTTGTTTGGAATCTATAAGATTTGAGAATTCAGATTTCAGGCTTGGCTACATATAAGGGCCTGAACATCTGGAAAATAAGGAATATTAAAAGAGGATGTGATTAGGCTGATGAATCTCTTTCCTTTTGTTTGCAGTATTAGGCTTACAACTTTTGATATGGTGAAACGACTTATTGCAACAAGCGAGAAAGAGTTTCAGAAAATTGTGGAGGAAAACCGTGACCGCGAGAAACATACCCAGAATCCTAATATTTGAGACTATTAAGATATGGTCATGTTGTTGTCTACTATTATTATCCCCCTGTTTTTCTCATTAGAAGTAGGAATTTCCAGTTGCTACTAGTTATGATGTTATTCTTTTGTAAACAATCATTTATACTAGTCAGCCTACCATTTCATTTAAAATATCCGTATTCCTGTGAAGTGAATAAAAGTATAAGTTATTTTACCCCAATAAAAAAATATAATAAATATTATATACTTTGTATTTCATAGGTTTATATATGAGTATTACAAAATGTTATTAGACTTTCAGTTGCTAGTTAAAAATTTTCTAATTTGTATAGATAAGATAAACTCATCATACATGAATTTGAGAATAATTCTTCCCTATTTTCACATTATTAATAGTGCAAAAAATTTTATAAGAAACAGAAAACAAAGCTAATTACTTTTCACGTGAGAGATTCTGTTCATAATATTTCTTTTTCTGAATTCATTCCGCTGTGTGGTAACGTCTAATTAGTTGGTAAATTACAATTACTTTACATTATCTCCTGGGGAGACTCATCAATCTCACATACTCTCTCCCTTATCTTTCCTTTCTCCGGAAAATCTTTCAGTTTTCTACTTAACAACCCTGACTGATCCTACCTACTAGTTACAGACATTAGCTTCTTCAGTTCCAAATGATGGCTTACTCTCTCCGATTCCCGTTCCCTGCTCCAGCTCTTGAATCTTATACTACACCTAGAACACGCCGTTTCCAAATTCTCTCCTCTTCAGTAAACTCCGGTGTTTCAGACGGAGAAGATGAAGATCATGAGGCCACCGATTCCAGGTAATTTCACGTTTGCTTAGCTCTTTAATTATGAAATTAAAACAATTGAATTAATGCACGTTCAAAAACTACCTTCGCAGCTCAAAAGAGTGGAACCATTTCCGAACTGGAAACTTGATAACACTTATTGTGTTAGCTTAGAAAAATGCTTTACTAACTGATTTTTTTTTTTTTTTTGCTCGTATAGGAGTAATTGCACATCGAATGTGATTCTGGTGGAGAGATATGGCAATGGAACTGCTAAAAGGTTTCTCCTGCCTTCTGTTCTTTTTTTGCATTTGCTTTTATTACAATTTGAATTTGAGTTATTCTTCTCCTTCAAATAGCGAATTAAGTTTAATGAGCAAGATTAGGATAGAATGCGATAAGACAAATAACCTTACAATAGGCAATAACGATCGCCTGGGGCGCCCTGGCGCGCGCCTCGCCTTCTTCTTGAGGCGCAAGTAAGGCGCTCCTCCGATATACACAGCCCGGTCCAATTTCGAGTTTATAATTTGTTTTAGCCTTCTAGGGCTAAAACTTGCTACCCGATATTCGATACTTAGAGCAAATAGCCGTTCAGGGTTTAGAAAACGAAGAAGACGAAGAGGAGGAAAGGAAGAAAGTGAGATATACCGACCGGCAGACGATCAGGTAATTTTCGTTTACATTTCTGATTGCGTCGTCCTCTGATATGTCCTTGGCCACTGAGCTTCCTTTGGGATTTAAAATGTACGAGTTATATATGGTCAATGGATTGTGCTATGTTTGGTAAATGACATTTTCTACTTTCTGTCACTATAAGTACGTTCCACGCAACATAATAATAAGGTAGTGACGAACTATAAACCAAAAGCTCTTAATTTATCAAACTTCAACTTGTGTAAATGCCTGTTTGACATTGCTGTTTGAGATGCTCTTTAGATTTAAAAATTTTTTATTAGTTCTAGCAAAAATCTGTTTTCAAAATAAATTTCCTACTCTTAAATCTGAAGATGTCAAAACAACAATTCTCTTCACTCTTTTTGTCAGCAGCTTCAGTGACAAAAAGTTAGTGAAGAGTTCATTTCTTTGATGTAATGCATCTCCGAGACATTTTATTACGATGATATTTCATTTTCGGTTCAGAAAAGAACACACTTCAACACAATGCTTCTAGTATGCCGACGGTCATATTTATAAGGAGATAAATTTAGTCATTTGTTTTTAAAATAGAGGCACTTTGAGGGTGATTAATTAACAATCTGGCTTCAGCATTTCTAATGCAGGAACATAGCAATAGATTTAAAGACACAGTTTCTTTTGAATCCTTTAGCTATTTTGTTAAGATCTGCTGTTTCTTGCTAGATGAAGGTTCACTAGCTCCACTCAGAAACGATTAAATTCTTCTGTAGTATTGTCATTCTGTGCTAATTTTCATTCTGTTGTTTGTTTTATTCTTAATCATGGTTTTGTTTTCGTTGAACAATGGTTCTTATTTAATTTTGTTTGGAACACAGTGGAATTAGTAGTTTCTTATTTTTACTTAGTATTAATTGAGTATTGATGTTAGTTTTATCTTTTTATTTATTTATTTTACTTGTAGGTATTTGCATAAATACTATGAAATCGTCTAATGGTTCTGCCAACTCTGCATCTTTTAAGAAATGGAAGTGTCGCTGCTTGGAAAATCTACGGAGTAAGAATAATAGTACCTGTAATTTATGTGGAAAAGTAATAAAGGAAGGTATTTGTAAGGTGAAGCGACATGTTGCAGGTGGATGTAGGGATAGGAAAATGTGTACTAACTGTCCTCCGTACGTGCGGGAAGAAATACAAGCATACATGCTAGCTACAATGCTTGTGATGGAAGACATGACATAGATGCCGATTCAATTGGAGAAGATGAGGAGGAATTGCGGGATTATGCTGCAGTGGTAGGAAAGAAGTCGTCTAGGAGTTCAAAACACAAGAGTATGAGTCAACTTGCAAAGAAACCAAAAACAATAGGACTGAGGAATTTGTGCTTCACCCCTCAAGAAAGGAAGGAGTAAAAAATGAATCAAGTCTCCATGGATGAGTTGCGCAAGAAGGAATTGTGCGAAGAAGCTTGTGAAGCTATTGCTTGATGTATGTACAATGCAGGAATACCCTTCAATGCCGTCAAGTACCCTAGTTTTGCAACAATGATTGAATCAATTGGACGATTTGGTGTTGGATTGAAACCCCCTACTCTTCATGAGGTGCAAGGTCCTTTGTTGAATAAGGCTGTGAATAATGTTAAAAAACTATTGAAGTCCTATGAAGATGAATGGGTGAAGTATGGGTGTTCAATTATGGTGGATAATTGGACTAATCAGAAGAATGAAACTTTCATTAGTTTTTTAGTGAATTTGACAAGGGGAACAGTATTTCTCAAGTCTATTAATGCATCTAATTATGCAAAAACTGGAGATAAAATGTTTTTTTTTTCTTGATAAGATGGTGGAATGTGGTGCAAGTTGTGACTAGTAGTGACTCTAGTAATGCATTTGCAGGTAAAAATTACTAAATTCTCTTGATTTAGTTTACATTTTAACTTCATTTGCTTCTAATCTCCTTATAAGAGTTCATTAATATTTTATAGGAAGATTATTGATGGAAAAGAGGCCACATTTGTATTGGAAGATATCGCTAAGATGAAAAAAGTGAAGATAACATTTGAAGGGCTATTCAATTAAACTCTTACATCTATGTTTGCCCTGTTGTGGTGAATATGTTACATAAATTTACTGGAGAAGGGAGCTTGTTAGGCCTGCAATCACAACACTTGCCACTACTTTTCGTATGCTTTCTAACATACATAAGCAAAAATCCAATTTGAAAAAAAATGTTTCCTTCTGAAGAATGGATGGAAAGTAATTGGGCAAAAGAAGCACCAAGCAAGAAAGCTACCCAATCTGTCTTAATGCCCACATTTTGGACCTCCATCATATATGTTCTCAAAAAATATGGTCCTCTGGTCCACTTACTTTGATTGGTTGTTGGGGAGAAAAGGCCTCCAATGGGTTATATTTATAAATCGATGGATAGGGCTAAGGAGGCAATTGCAAATTCCTTCAATAAAGATGAGAAAAAGTACGAAGATGTGTTCAAAATTATTGATGCTAGATGGGAATGCCAGCTTAAACAACCTTTGCATGCAGCTGCTCACTTATTAAATCTGGAATTTTTTTATTCAAGTGATATTTGTAATGATGGAAAGGTAATGAAGGGGTTCTATGAGACATTGGAATGGTTGGTTCCAAGTCATGATGACTAGGACAAGATTACTAAGCAACTTCCAAAGTATCAAAGTGCTGAAGGTTTATTTGGATATCCTATTGCTGTGAGGCATAGGAATATTTTATCTCCAGGTAAATTTGAATGTATTATCCAAAATGAAGCATACTTGGTCACTTAAGTTGCGTATTATATTGATTAAACTATATGTTTGTACTGCTCTTGTGAAACGGCTGAGTGGGGGAGAAGTTTTGGAGCTAGCTCCTAACTTAAGGAGCTTTCCTATTAAAGTGCATAGCTCACTTGTAGTGCAATGGGTTGTGAGTGCAATTGGAATATATTTGATAATGTAAGTGATTAAAATCTGGATTAAGAATTGTAACTTGTATGCAAATATACATCAATCATATTTTTATAAATTTAACCATTAGATAGTTTGTGCTCATTCAAATTGTTTGTCATATATTACAGATTCACACAGAAAATCTGCTTGCTAGGAAACGCTTGAATGGTTTGGTATTTGTGAATTATAACTGAGGTTTGAAGCGACATTTTGACTTGCATGACTGCATTGACCCCATATCTATGAGAGATGTAGATGATAGCAGTGAGTGGTTGATGGGTAGAAATGCAAGATGAAGAAGAGGGTGAGTATAAGAATGATGAGGTTGAGGATGACTTGCAAGAAAATGAATTTAAGGATATTGAGAATGATGATGATGAGGATGAAGATGAGGACTCCCAAGAAGACGAATTTTAAGGATATTTTGAATGATGAGGGATGAAGATGAGGAGGACATGCAAGAAGATGAATTTAAGGATATTGAGAATGATGAGGCTGAAGATGAGGAGGACTTGCAAGAAGATGAAGTTTAAGGATATTGAAAATGATGAGGATGGTGATATTGATGAGAGTCTTGGTGGTGCAGATGGTCGTGTAGGCTCTAACGATAATGATGATTGATTGTTAGTTAACGAGTTAGTAAAATTATTATAATTGTTATTGGTATTGGATAGTTAGTTTGTTAAATTGTTGGTATCAGTATGGTTATTAGTATGCAATTTTTTACTGTTTTCTTATTACTTTATGATTTGATTTTAAATTTCTGTGTTATTTATTTCATATGATTTTTTATATATTATTTCAAGTTCTTTTGTTTTTAATTGATCTATACGCCATGCTCTTCTTTGGCGCTACTTTGCCTCGTGCCTAGCCTATAGGACACCTTTGACCTTTGATAGCTGTCCAATGCATTAAGATAGGTTTCTGGTTTAATTAGAATAAGGATCTCCTTTATTTTCTCTTGTTTGTATAAGAATATTGCTATTGGATGGAGAAGCTTTGGATTTGAAATTAAAAGATTTCAGTTTACTAGTTTCATTAGGTTTCATGAATTGAGATTTATATTCAAAAATTTGAAGTTGTGTGCATTACTATGCCTTGTTCGACTTTCTTATTTCTTTTTTCATATAGATACCATATGACCTTGACTCTAGGCTTTTAGTGATGAGTGTAGACAGAATATTTGCCTACTATTAAAACATTCCAAAGCTTACACTTTGAATGAATGAGAATGAATTTGAAATTTGAATGCAGGGGAGTACGACTTTGAACTCTCTAACATGTAGTTGAATGATGTCTTCTTTCCTCTTGTTATCGAGTCAAAAATCTTATTTTCTTGTTGCAGGAGAATAATATGCATTTTCTTTTTCTAATGATTGAGTTATAATTCATGATGTATTGCTTTGAAATAAGTTGAGATTTTTTGCATATTTTTCCTTTGCATATGACGAATTTCTGGTGAATCATGGTTTGACAAACAGATACATGTTGGATGATGACTCACAATTAAAAGGTTTTCTTGTGGAACATGGCTCCACAAATAGCTGGTTCCAAGAATCAGATTCATCTCACACAAACCTAGTATGGCTTCCATATATTGTCAAAGATTTTATTCTACCTGCAGGCTTCCCAGGTGAGTAGTGTCTATTTTCCTTATTTTTCCCCCAATTTTACTCTATAGATCTAATTTGCAGTTGTTTTTTCCCTTCCTCCTCCCACACTCTTGTTCTGGACATGTGAAATTTTGCATTGAATCAGTGTCTATTTAATATTAAAAGAACATTACTTTTTCTGTTCTTTGTTGAAAAATCATTCAAGTTTTTTTTTAATCATCATCATATATTGCAGTGAGTTTCTTTTTTCTTTTTTTTTTTTTTTTAAGGGACTTTTGAAACAGCTCTCACTTGCTGTTTCATGAAGTGGTCATTATAATCAAAAGATCTTGCTATTTGTTTATCATCAGAACACATTTTGAGTTAAAGTTACTTTTTGAATGTTGCACTATCTTCAGATTTGCGAACATTTTTCTTACCCTTCTTTCCTCTAAATGCAGGATCAGTTTCAGATGACTACTTGCAATACATGTTGTTACAGTTCCCCACCAATGTTACTGGGTGGATCTGTCACACCTTAGTCACATCAAGTCTTCTCAAGGCATGTCAATCTAACTCAGGTCATTAATTTTTACTGGGTATGTTTTCTAGGCACATGATTTAACTACTTTTATCAATATAATACTTAATGAATGTTTTATAAACTGCATCTGGATAACTTCATATCTGACATACGTTTTTTCTTTACGAAAAATACACATTCATTTATATTGATTTCTATACACTACAACAGTACATATATCACAATGAAAATATGCATACAGGCTGTTGGTGTTGGTTCTTTCACTGGTACTTCAGCTGCTGCTTCTGCTGCTGCCATCAGGTGAGACTTTGTGTCGGTTGGCCTGTTATTTTGATATATTATATTACTCCCTAGTTTCTAAGCATTTGAAATTAACATTTTATCGGATGGAGTCATAGAGTTTATGATTGTTTCTGTAGATGGGTGTCAAAGGATGGAATTGGAGCTCTGGGCCGTTTCTTCATTGGTATATTTCTCTTTAAAGAAATTATATACCAAAAAGTCGTTAAGTACCAAATGTTTTCAATTTATCTAGGTGGACGGTTTGGAAATCTTTTTGACGATGATCCAAAACAATGGCGCATGTATGCTGACTTCATTGGCAGTGCAGGAAGGTATGTGGTATAAACTTTTTTTTTTTTTTAAATTAGTAATAAATATTGAATGGAAAATATTTTTAAATTTTCAACTAAGGGCTATTCCTACTTAATTTGTGTTTTACTGAGGCGGCTTCTTTTTATTTGAGACTGTAAAGTCAAAATTTTGTGTCTATTAAATATAGTTGTACTTGCACTTGAAAGCATATGACATCACCAGAATTTTTCCAACGAGGAGATGAAAATATAGGTTATAATTAAAATGACATTATTCTCTAGTGAAAAAATAATTTCAGAAAAGCTATAAATTTGCAATGCTGTTCCTGTAGCTGGATATCTGTACAACTATCCATAATAACCCTTAAATGTTGATGATGTGCTGTTCAGTCTAAAGTCTTAACCACCAACATGAAGCTCTTAACTGGAACAATCTAAATAAATTTTGCTAACTTTGCCAACTTTGTTTGGTTAATCCCTTCTACGGTTTTGCTTGATTTGGAAAATATAGTAAATTTCAATTAGCATTCTGATTCTCATTCAGAGGAAACTAAACCATATGTAAAATTGAAAGGTACTTAAATATATGGATGTTATATTGCATGATACTCTGCATCTATATTATATTGAAGATCTAAAGCTAGATTGCAAATTCTTGTACTTGGGTAAAAAATGAAGGAAAACTACAAGGATTGCTAGAACATGTTCTAAATTAGTTGTGGAACTCAAAGTTGAAAAGTATGGGATTTAAAGTTACCTTTTCCATATAAAATCTAATCAATATAGTTTATCAGCAGTTTCTTATTTCCCTTTTCTGCAGCATCTTTGATCTAACCACCCAAGTGTACCCTGGCTATTTCCTACCATTGGCTTCCCTTGGAAATCTTGCAAAGGTATTCTTTTCTAGAGCTCTTTATGTGTAGACATTATCGTTCATTATTGTTTCAATTGCTTCTTATTTTAAATCATGTATTTTCTTACTCGCTTCGCACATTGTGCCACTAATTCTATAGTTTAATATAACAAAAAAGATCTCAAACAAAAAAAAGAAGCAGGACATGCATGGTGAGTATATGTAATGCAGTTGTGAAATGTCATATTCCAATTTGGGATTTTGATCAATAATGTAGAAAAGTGTCATTCTTTCTCAAAGAAAAAGTGTGGGTTTCAAGGAATGAGGTACTATGAGAATAGCAGGAGATGGGCAAGTGACTCCTGAAATCAATCAAATCAAGGATTTTATTCAGATGTACAGTTCTATATATTTATAGTCCATGCAATAGGATGCTAATGACACATATATACATAAACGGTTTGTTTCTGAGAGTAAATGAAGTTGATAGGAATAATCATTTGATTATCGTTTCCCTTTATTACATGTTTCTATAAATTTCTAGATCATGCTAATTTGAGTTACTTAGTAGTATAATTTCTTCATTACATGTGTCCTTCATGAAGATGTTTTAACAATGATGGTATGTGCATGCTGTGTCCTTTTCTGTGCAACATGGAGTTCTGTTCCTTTTATGTGCATGCAATAAGTAAATGTTTCTGTCATACTTCCACATTTGCAATTGCTGTTCTGATGCGAAGTTGCTAACTTTGTTTGAGAGATTGGGTAACAGGCTGTAGCAAGAGGATTAAAAGATCCCTCATTCCGAGTAATCCAAAACCATTTTGCAATCTCAGGAAATCTAGGAGAGGTTGCTGCAAAGGTGTGTCGTCTCTTGTCTGTATGAAGTGTTTTTTTTTTTACTTGCTCATGAATCTGTATGTTCTTTTGTTGATTAATGGTTTATTACATCTTTACTATTTATTGACGATATGTCATTTTTAATCACTGTATAAACTGATAAGTTCTTCATCATCACAAAAGTTAGGATGAACCTGTACATTCATTGTACTAGTGATGTTGCCATTTTGTTGTCATCATCATAGTTTCAGAAGCATTTAAATTGCTTTATCTTCTGTCAATAATTTCTTCCTCTGTTCCAGATTATGAGGCAACAGATGTGTTCAAACTTGTCTCCCCTCTCTTATTGGTTTCCAACCATTCTATGTTGGGATTCATGATTCATGAATCATGTTGTATTGAGAAAATGATTATCCTGTTAGGTCATCAATAACTATTCCATCCTCCTAGAGAAACAGTTTGGTTAACAGTATAGCATCCCATTGCATGTCATTCACATCAATGAATTCTTGAAAGGAGGATCACTTGACAAAATAGAACAATAGACCTCAGTACTTAGACAACATGGTACAAATCCAACTGAGTTTGGGCTCATTTTAGAAGCATTTACTTGTTTGTTACTAAATGTGGAAGAACGAGAGAACCACGGAGATTTACACATTAGCATCAATGATGCTTTTCTGAATATAAGGTTGTTGTGATAATACAATTCTGAAAGATGGTAATTGATAGATCTGACTATTACCAAAGCAAATTGCCTCCACTTTGCACTGAAATTTTAGCTAATAAAACAAAAACTTCAATATTGTTAGTGATGATCCAAGCAATGATTGAAATTTTTCTATGGATGTGAAATTTCAACTTTAACTGCAAGGTTCTGATGGAATCTACTTACTATGGGAAAAACATTTTTCATTAGTTCTTGCTTTACTTGAAGTTGGTACAGCACATGATAATTCATATATCATTTTTCTCCGCTGAAAATCAATCAACTAATTGCCTTAACCCATACATTCTTTTTAAGAAATTTTTGGGTGTTAAGCCTTATCTCTATGGTTGAAAAGAAATAATGGGAAAAAATCTGATGTTTGAAACAAGTTTTCATGCTGTCATTCTAAAGCTGCCTTTCTGTTGGAAGATAAAAGTAAAAAGTAACATAGACTACCTGATTGAGTTGTATGTATAAGCTTTCTACACAAATTAATGCCTCTTTTCATCAGGAGGAAGTTTGGGAAGTAGGTGCTCAATTGCTTGGCCTTGCTTGTGGCATATTGATCCTGGTACATTTTTCTAGTTTCTTGATGGTTTTCCTTGTTCTCTTCAACATTAGTATTATTTTATTCAGTGAACGGCATATTTTATGCTTTAAATTAGAATTCAAATTATAAGTATAGGATACACCTGGCCTTGTGAAATCTTTTCCATCATTGGCATCAACATGGATGATCCTGCGGCTCCTGCACCTTTGGTTACGTTATCTATCACTTTCAGTTCTACAGTTTGACACGGTAAGAATGTATATATTAATCTTATTTTTCCCTCCTAGTTGGAGAAAAAAAAAAAGTCATACTGGTGGTTGGATTTGAATGTCAAGTTTATTGTTGACCATTAATACACATTTCATCCTCTTGAACTTTTTTATAGATAAATCTCAAGCGGGCTCGTTTACTAGTAAAGTCACATATTTTACACTCCATTGTTTCAGGTAACTTTATGGTTGAGTTTTTTTTTTTTTTTTTTTTTTTTTTCCAAACAAGCTATCTCATTTTACAACATGTGGTTTGGATTGACAAGTTTTTTTCAGGATGTGTTGACTGCAATCGAGAAGAAAGTATTTTATCATGGCAAATAACCATGATTCCACGGATTACTTTCGGTGTGCCCTTGGAGGAGATGGTTGGCAGCGGCAGATCTGTTGCGAAGGTGTATATTCATTTACAAATATCACATTCATTTTGTACCTTGCAAGCAATGGATAGACTCAATAACTATTAATTTATAGGCTACATCCAGAAAACATGCTCCACAGTAACATGAGGTAGGTCATTATAGAGTGTTTAGTGAGAATATGTGAATAGGAGTGTATGTCGGAGTTGCCAAGAAATTTTACTAATTCTAAACTGGCATATTAGCTTTTGCTGCCAGGACTTAAAGCTTATACACTTAACTATTAAGTTGACAATACATAAAGTCTCAGTAATCACAAATCTGATTAACAATATTCAGAAAAGACATTTAGGTCACAATTTAGAGCTCACAAAGTGCTGATAGCTTTCTCTAAACGAGGGGCTACTTTATGAATCACTAGTAGTGAAATTCCCTAGGTCTACTTCTGCTTGTATTGCAAGTTTTCTTTCTGTTTGGTACATTGGAATAAATCGAGTCTTATAATACAAGATAGCTCCCCTTCTCTCATAAACCTCAATAAACAGATTCAAATCTAGAACCTTCTGATGGAGAAGAAATGTTTATCAATTGAGAATCTTGAGTGAACTAAACATTTATAATAGTATTATGAACATCGGGTCTGATTTTGTCCAGGTGTTTTTTTTTTTTTTTTTTTTGGAGCAGATGAAAACACTCCTAGAACTGTATGCAAAGGAGAAATATTTTCTTGTGGTAAACCAACAAAGAAGAGACTTTGAGGTGTTCGTGTCATTCAAGGTGCACAAATATAAGCAAAAATTTTTGAATGGTTAATATTTTTCCAACTTAATCGAAGTTAGGATTTATCTTCAGGTTGGAGCTTCAAGTACATCGGTCTTGCGGAGTGTGTGGCAGGCTTATTGGCTGCACGAGAACTGGGAACACTCTGTTAATGAATTTGATCAGCTTGCACAAAGCCTACTAGAGTTGGAAGCTAGGTTTGAAGATTTTTTACAGAAGTTGGATTTAGCAGGATGGAATACGCATGAAATAAATCTGAAGGTTCCAAGAGATATCTCCATTGATGAACTGAATGCTATTTGATTGTCAAATGCCCATAATCCATCCATCCATTGCCACTATCATAGCCAAAAACCAAAAACCCATTTCAGTAGTTCTTAAAACAGTCAATTCTTTGACGAAGACCCAGCTACATCCGCAACTGTCTGCCCTGTATCCCTGAAAAAAACATTAAGAGGTGAGCTTCAGGACATTTTGCTTTTTTTTTTTTTCCTGGAATGCATGTTTTCGTTGGAATGCCTCAACTGGCATCAAGGTAAAACTGGTAAGTTTTTCATCTTCATCGTTGTCAATTTTGGTCCGTCTTCAGTATCTTGGAATTTCCCTCCGCTTAACTGCTTCTAAGCTTCTTCCCCTGCTCTCTTTTATAGGAGTTGGTGTTTCTTTCGTAGTTAAAATTAACATATATAGCCATTTTTGCAATTTCAAAATAAATGGTATTAATTCATTTTTATTTTAGGAATCAAGATTGATCATTGGTAGTTTATTACAATTAATTAAACATGTCTAAATCTGAAAAGATTGTTGAATTCATGACATTTGAGTAAAAAAAAGTCTGATGTACTTTACAATTTAGTCATTTTATTTCAGTGAATTAAATAAATTAGTTTTTATTTTAAATATTATTTTTTTTTTGTCTTTTTATTTTATGACAGTTAAATATTTTAGTTCTTCTATCTAAAAAAAAGATAGAAGTTCTAAGTTGAACTTAACGAAAATTATCAAACTGAATTTTTTTACAATGATAAAAAATTAAATTGTCCACCTAAAATCCAATTGCTATTTCTTCCGAGAAATATAGCGAGTATATCGAATCGAAATTTGATGTAAGAATTTATAATATGTCTTTTTTTTTAACATCCATCACAAAAAAATATCAAACAATATAGTGGAAAAATTTAATTTTAGAGAAAACAAACAATATAGTGGAAAAATTTAGTTTTAGAGAGAATACCGTTAGAACTTTGACTGATGAAAGCATTGTTGGTGGCATTGGTTTCGTCTTATGCCAGCATTCTAGTGGTGGCACGCATGTCAACAATGGAGCTCAATAGGTGGTAGTGGAGGTGGTTTGAAGTTCCTGGTTAATGTTTAACTATTGTTTATCTCTATTTAACATTGTTTATGTTAGTCTCAAACTTGTTTGTTTATATCTGTTTTAAGTTTGTTTAAGCATGTTTGAAATTTGTTTATGATTACTAATGCCTATTTAAAATGTTTATATCTGTTATATGTGTTTAACTATTGGTTATATCTGTTTATATTTGTTTCAAACATGTTTTTTATCTGTTTAACAATTTTGTCACCCTATTTAAGTCGTACAGTTTAAAGCTCACAAAGTACATACAGCTTTCTCCAACTAATGCTGCTTTATGAATCAGCAGTGCAATTCTCTAGGTCTGACTTTTGCTAGTATTGCAAAGTTTCTTTATATTTAGTACATTGGAACATATTGAGTATTATAATATAAATTTTTTTCTGATAAGCCTCATTAAACACTCAGAACCTTCCATTCAGAATCTAAACACTTATAATGGACATCGGGTCTAAATTTGTTATGTTGAAGTAGATAAAGACAGTCCTAGAACTGTATGCAAAGGAGAAATGTTTTCTTGTGGCAAACTGATAAAGAAGAGAATTTGAGGTGTTTGTGTCATTCAAAGTGCACACAGTTTGGAATGGTTAGTTAATATTTTGTTTTTCCAACTCGTTCTGCAGGTCGAAGCTACAAGTATGACGGTCTTGGCAGGCTTATTGGCTAATTTGATTTGATGGAATATAGTTTTGAAGATTTTATGCAGAAGCTGGAAGAAATAAATTTCAAAGTTCCTAGAGATATCTCCATTGACACGGTCTTCACCAAAAACCACAACCCATTACAGTGACAGTCAGAAGACCCAACTACATTTGCAACACCTGATTAAGAGGCTGAGCTTCATGTCATTTTTGCTGGAATGCCTCAATCCCTGCTCCTTTTTTATTTCTTTCGTAATTATTTCATTTTCATTTTGGCCCAGAATAAATATTAATAAAAACATTATTATGTAAAAAATCAATTTTATATTTAGATAATTTACCATGTTTGTTTTTAGGTAAGTTGATTTTTTATTTCAAAATTTATTAGGGGTGAATAAGTGTGGTTAACACCTCAAATCTCAAATAGCACCATAAATTATGGTTAAAAATTTAAACCGCACCGCAATTTTACAGTCAGTTTAAGATTTAAACCGTAAAATTTTTAATATTGTTATTTTAGGGAAAAAAAAAAGCCACAAACTGTAAATTCCAACTGAATAATTATATAATTCAGCTCTTCAAACAATATTTTTTTTTAGTACTCAATTAATAATTAGCTAATTGCCAATACTAGGACAATGTATTATGCTATTATTATTTTTTTTTAAAAAAAACAGTTCTAACAATTCAAAAATAAATTTGGCAAAAAACCAAAGTATAGATCAAGAAATACAAATTATAGGCTTGAAATTTCAAATATAGATTATAGACAAAATTTCAAACACCTTATAGTTTTGATATATATATATATATATGATGCGATTGAACCCTAAACCACAAACCACACCACTACTTATGATTTACCTAAATTTTGCCCATCCCTAAAATTTATATAAAAATACCAAAATCATTTATTTTTGAACTAATTTTAATTTATAAAACAAACTGATTACAAAATTAAAATCTGTAAAATACATCTACCACTTCAATATAAATTTTAGAGCTTCCTTGTAATTCGCTTCCCCAATTGAAGCGGGCTTCTGTTTTATATCCATTTTGAGTCCTTTTCCGGCTTCGTAAATTGTAATCAAATAGATAAAGAATAAGATAATTAGAGAGGAAGAGAGTTATCTTCAACTCTACCTAAGTTCAGCAATTATTGCAAAGAGATTTAAATAAGTGCTGAAGCCAAAAAAAAAAATTGAAATATACAATCAAAACATGCATAGAATTTAACAATAATAACAGTGAAGCGAATTTATAGAAAAGTAAAGAGTTAAGCTAAACTAATAATTAATAAAATCTTATCTTCAAAACTTGATAGTTGAAAACTGAAACTATAATCGGACTTCTCGACGGCAACGGCTGGAGGAGTGGGAGGGACTGGTGTTGTAGTTTTCCGCACTCCAAATTAGGGATTTTGAGACTAAAAAATGCGGTCAAAATTTCACAAATTGTACGCGTTTTAAACGGCAGTAATCTGGTTTGGCCTTTGGTGGTTTGAGAACCAAATGGTATAAGTCTTTGGAATATTTAAGCTATGGCGATTGGAGGTTAATCGTACAGCGGCTTCCAGAAGCTTCCTCATTTTGGCGTAGCGAACAGTGGAGAAGCTATCTTTGCGTGGATAATAAGTGGAGCGGCGATTTACGAAAAGTCTCAACGCAACTTTCCTGGCATATATATAGAGAGGGGTTTCATAATTTTGGTTTCACTGTGGGTTAGTCATTTGAAGTATACAAAAATGGGCCTATTAAATCCAGCTGTGCTACCTGACAATGCTTTAGTGATGTTCTCCACCCTCCTAAATCCAATCTGCAAATATTCAAAATATCAATCTAAATTGGTCATCCACAAAGTACAATAATCAACTGCCCTAAAAATTTTAAATTCTTCTATGTTCTATCTTAATCGTGTTACCAGGATAAACATAGAACATACCTTATCTAGAAGAATATCATTGAAATCTTTTGGACGAAATTTGATCGTTCGATAATTCATTGTTGTTACCTGCACAGATTGAAAAGATTCTCAGAAAACTAGCACAACCATAAATAAGGGCTTTAAGAACAACTGAACCCCAAGAGTTGCTGCTGGGAATATCGTCTCAGTCAATACTCCTGATTAGTTTGCTTAAAAAACAGACAAAAAATAAATGGGGGTGTAAAATCATTTTAATCTTAAGGAAGCAAATAATATATACCTCCGAAACAAAATAGTTATTTTCATATGACCGCCAAGGTTGAGGTTCCAGCAGTAGAATGCCACCCTGCGCCAGATAACAGCTAAATCTTAATAATAATTCAGACTATAAATTGGACTGAGATGAATGAACATATTCAATTACCGGACGAAGAAGCTTCCATATTTTTGAAAATAGAGTAATCAATCCATCATCACCCCAGTTCAAGTGAA
>CANUEY010335648.1:0-22837 GCA_948099555.1 Croton setiger
AAAAAATTAAAAGTTCAATTGAAGTAATTACATTCATGTTGCAATTGGGAAAAAAATAAATTAACCTCTTTTTTTTTTTTTTTTTTAAAAAATGGGTTGAACCGGCGGTTAACCGGGTTTGGCCCGCCGGTTAAACGAACCGTCTTGGCCCGCTGGTTTTCCTCAACCCGAACCGCTACTTTTTGAACCGGATATGAACCGCCGGTTTAACCGTTCCGAACCGCCGGTTTTAGGCCCGCTTTTAAACCGCCGGTTAACCGGAACCGCCGGTCCGTCGAACCGCCGGTTCGGCGGGCCGGTTACGGTTCAAGGGGATGACGAACCGTGGCCCGGCGGGCCGAGGCCCGGAACCGGCCCGGCCCGGCCCGGCCCGTGGCCACCACTAGCTGGCGTTACTTTTTAAATATATCCAAATATATTTAAAAAAATTGAATTAAATATATACAAATACTCCACACGTAAACATTTCACCCTCATTTTGATATTTGTAATCAAATCCGCCAAATCCAAAATACTCCTTAAAATTTTTTATGACATTGAACTAACTTTGAGTGAATTGGAATTTATTTCTTTTTTACCAATAGTCCCATTTTTCCCTTAAGTCGTACATGATATTTAATTTGTCTATTTTATTTTATTTTATTTAGTAATAATTTCTCTATTTTAAAATTTTTACCAAATTACAAAACTTGGATGAATTAGTCAATAAAGTTATTTAATAGTCTAAGTGAGACTTAAACTATTATTCTATATAAATATTGAATTTTATTTTACAACATAAATAAAAATATTTAAATCTAATTTATATTTTAAAAATTTATAATTTTAACCAATTTTAATTTTGAAATGTAAACCAAATTGATAATGACATTTTAAAAAAATTTCAAACCAGTAATAAATGTAGTAATTTTGAAAATAGAATTTTAAATTTTATTTTAGTGATTTCATATAATCTTTAGAATTTGTAAACTAATGTAATAGTAAACGATTAATTAAAATGGATTAAATTGACCAATTTATTCAAGTTTTGGAAAAAAAAAAAACATAATTTCAAATAACTCAATTGCCTAAAATTTCAAATGTCATCCGATTTTAAAGACTATTTTCAACAAAATATTCAATTTTTCTAAATTTGTATTTTTATAAAGAAAATTTTGATGCATTTCATTATTTATTATTATTATTATTATTATTATTATTATTATTATTATTATTATTATTATTATAAGGCAAAACTTTTTGAATTTGGAGTGACAATTATTTTTCACAAGAAAAACTGTGATGAAATCGTTATAAAGTTAAAAGGTGGACGTGAAATTGCTACATAGACATGTACTAATACAAATAAGTAATTTTCTATATTCAAGATTTAAACTGTAAGTTCACACCAGAATTTGTAATTTAAAGGTCCATGTTTGTAATACAGTAAAATAAATTATAACTAATGATGATAATCTCTTTATATATTAAACTTATCCAACCCTTTTGGTTATATTAAAATAAAAATGCCAGAAGGCAGACGCCATTTTTTTTAATTATTATTAATTTTGTTATTTTCCAAATAAGCATGTGGGCCAATAGAAAAGAAAATTCCCCTCCAACAACAACAACCCGTTTGTTTTATTTTTCTAAAAAAAGAAAAGGAATGGAATCCACTATCTATTTTATTATCGACTTATACACAGTGTTTAAACATGTCTAGATAAATTACAAATACATCCAAATTTGAATTTTCTTTTAGTTTTGGTCCTTGTGGTTAATGATTGTTGTGTTATAATAATAATAAGACGATAGTTGAATTAGAACACAAACCAATATAAAATTTTCATATTTAAACTAAAATTTTTATCTCCATTCTAGTTTCGTTGGTTTTCACGTAATTATTTATTGCCTGTTTTCTTAATGTGGATATGTAATTAATAATTCATTTTGTTTATATTATCTATTGGTGACATAGGAATTGCATCCTCAATCAGTGTTACTATACCTAATCATCCCATACTTAATATTATAAACCCATATTTAACTTATCCACAACTGTACAGTGCTTCAATCCAAATCAAGTATAGTATTTAAATAGGTATCATTGTAGTCCTTTATTCATTCATTTAAAAACACAATAAAAGCAACAATCAATTAGTTTAAAAATCTTCCTGTTTGGTAGTTGATGGAGATGGCGGAACAATATACTATCAATTGTGAAGATAATAGCCAAAATTCAAGCGGGGAATCAATCATTACAAAAACCAAAATATATGTTAATTAAAATATGAGCTTACGTAATTAGTTCTATTTTATTATGGGTCAACCTGATTAAAAAGAAAAATTGACAAATAGGTTTGATTTTTATTTTTCATTATTTGTAGGGCTTGGAGATAACATGCTAAGGAGGTGGCTGATTTTGAAAAAATAGATTGCGAAACCTTAAACGTTGAGTTCGTTAAAAAATTATAGAAAGTAAGTGCTATTTTTACAATATATTTATAAATAACATAAATTTCTCATAAATAATAAATATGATTTTGAAACAATATATTATTAAGTACATCCAATAATGAACCCGTTGGGACAATCCCACTCATTCGGCTCTAGTAGAATACAAATTTCAGCGTACGTGAATGAAAATAATTCATCAAACATCCTACGTTCCAACACAAGCCTACACAAATAAGTATTATCAATGACTAACTTTTTTAATGCATGAGCTACACAATACTCGTTTCCCCTCTTCTCTCTCTTCAAGCTTTCTCTCCTTCTCTCTCTACAGTAACCTAATCTCCATTGTAGCCCTCCACCACCTTATTTAGCTTTTTTATGTCTTTTTTCCTTTCAAGTCCTTTTTTTTTCTCTACTAGTTTAATATATCTTATTCCATAGTTTGAGGATTTTCTGCAAATCTCCTCTCCTTTTTTTAGATCTACATGTTTCGTCTTTAAATCCATATTATTTAGTTGTAGATCTGGAGTATGGGAGTGGAATGTTCTTGATTTCTCTAGCATGAGGCACTAGGGTTTATCCAGGTTTTGAAGGCCATAAACATCTTGAAGATGAAGATGGTGTTCCAAAGTTGTCCTTCTACAGCATGGGTTGGTCTTGGATTATTTTATAGCTTGAGTTCAAGAGAGTAAGGAAACCTTTAAACATTTATGGAGTTTATTTTGTTGTATTTTTCTGTTTTTTTGTTTCTTGTATTTGGTGTTGTTGATGGTTGAAGGATTGTTTGATTAGCTTGTCGTTTGTTGGATGTTATTACTGTGTTAATGGTGTTGATGATGTTCGTTAGAATGAGCAGTTGTTGCTCGATGATGGTTGTGATGGGTGTTTGAATGGAGTATGATGTAAGATCAATTTGATGAATGAAAAGAATCTCTTTTGCCAAAAAAAAACTTTCTTAATGCGAGAACTAAACTAATTGCAAGCAATCAGTTTCAATATCCAAATTACTTTGATAACCAGCATTTAAGCCAAGATAATGCCTCCCGAAATCCACATACCTCAGCTATCAATGGGTTGATAGCTTTATTTAATTAACACCATAATATCTGGTTATTTGTCTTGCTAACCATTTTCACATCTTATCACGCGTCCATATTGCGTCACCTTTGTTCAACCTTTCCTATGTTTCCAGTTTACCTTTGCAGGAGGGAGTAACTAATAAGGATAAATGAATAACAGTTAGTGACTTGATAAGATGACAGCTACGTGATACTCCTATTAGTATTACTTGTACAAGTCTTCTGTTATGTGTATTGTTTCTGTATTATGTAACTTGCTTTGTATAAATACAATATTTAACATTGATGAAATACACACAATTTCCCCAAACCTTTATGGGATCAGAGCCAAAGGTTCCATTTTCTCTTAAAACTTTTTTTTCTTTCTTCTTGTCGTTGTGTTTTGTTATGGCAGAGATTACTCCGGCAACGTCAACTGCCATGGCTGCTGGTTCAGCGCCGGTGGTTTTGACTTCAGCCCCAAATACCTCTCATTAAATAACCATTAAGTTCACATCCTCTAATTACCTTCTGTGGAAAACGCAGTTTCTACCTATGGTTATGGGCTGCGGTTTAGAAAATCATTTGGATCGAAATGCTCCAGTTCCTTCAATAATTCTTAGTGATGATTCTGTCAATCCTGCGTTTTGGTTATAGCAGCGGCAGGATCAGATGGTGCTCGGTTGGATGACTTCTTCATTTTTTGAAGGTGTCTTGCCTCAGCTGGTTGGTTTTACCACCGCAAGTTCTGCTTGGAATAACCTCCTTTCTGTTTATGCGCCTAGTTCAAAGTCTCAAATCAAAGAGCTACGCACACAATTGCATACTTTGAAACATAACATTGCAACTATTGAACAGTATATTGTTCGAGCGAAGAGAATTTCGGACAAGTTGACTGCTTCCACATCCTGTATCTGAGGAGCTTATGGAGTTTTTTGTTGCTGGTTTAGGGCCAACATATGCTTTGTTTTCAAGATAGCTTGAGCTACAAACAAATCATTATAATTTTGAAGATTTGTATGGGATGCTGTTAACTGAGGAATGGAAGATAGCACAAGAAGAAACTCAGAATATGATACCACCTACTGCTCAATTTACGCAGTACAGTAATGATACTTCTGGAAGAAATCGTGGCCATGGTCGAGGGACATCGCGGTCGTGGCCGATATAATTCTCAAGTGCAGGCTGGACATTTCAGTCAAGGCAGCAGCAATATATTCCAAACTAAATTTTATAAATATTTGCACCTAATTTTGAGATTTTTCCATCTAAATTTTGAATTTCAAATTAAATTATTATGAACGTTAAATTTTGTGCACATTTAAACAGTTCATGTCTAACCAAGATTACATGTTGCCAAGAATAATATGTATTTAATTATGTGGGCGAATTAAATAATATATTAATAGATGCAATGCCTGAACCTATAAAGGTATATTGGGGAAAAAATGAGAAATTGACTGGCTTGATGGAAGGCAAATATTTTGCTTAAAACGGGCATAATTACTTTGATTCAATCAGTGCTGAATGCGATATCAATTTTTCCGATTTTGGCCGGCAAGGAAATGGAGAAAATTTGTAGGGATTTTTACCAGAAAAGTTCATATCAATTGGGAAATGATTCTCCAACCCAAAAAGTTTGGTGGATTGGGGTTTTAAAATATAATGTTGATAAATCAAGCTAAGGTTGGCAAGCTTGTATGGAGAGCTATGTCTAATGGAACAGTTTATGGGCTTAATGCATTTTTAACAAGTATTCATGGGTAGAGCTAGGTGAGACCCAATGAATTGGAAAGCATTTTGCTCTAGATTAAAGCTGGTTGAAGATGTTCAAGTTTGGGGTAGGGATTAGTTTTTGGTTGGAAAGTGTTTTACTATAGTTCAAGGTGCTGTTTTGATATCGTATGTACCATATATACCACAAATATGTACTCATATAGTTACCAGATATTTTGATATATTTACCATATGGTATATGTATAAGTACCTATATGCAATCAAATAGTACATAAGATGTATATTATACATATATCTATTCTTCTTCTTCTTTAACTTTCTAGTGGTTTTCATGTTGATCTGGAACTTAAAATTTGTCCTTCGTTGATAATTATTAGAGTTTAGAGGTCTCTTCGATACTCTTATCTCTTCAAACAACCCAAAACTAAAGTTATTGTAAATAAAAAATCTGAAATCAGAAGAAGATGAAGCTCTAAGTGTTTAGAGTGATTGGAGCATCTGTGCATGTCGAGAGCTCATCTATCAACAACATCATCGATTAAGGAAGTTTTTGCATTTTCAAAAGAGTGAATATTGTTACAGATGAAGATCTCTTGTGACGTAGGGTTATTTATGGATTATAAATTTTTTTAAAATCAAATATACTACTATTTACTTAATTTATGAAAAAGACAATTAGCAAAATAACACAATTATAATTTAGTTATTCAAAAATATAAAAGTATCAAAATTATTAAAATACCACATTTGATAAAAGAAGGCAAAAAAATTCCAAATATTCCCTTTATAAAAAATAAACTTAATTTTTATAAAAAAAAATAAAAATAAAAATTTGGACAACCTCTTTCCAATTTTTCCGACAGCCCCTTCAAACCAACAGTGCCTCCGGCCACCATCACCAACATGCCACACCGTCAGGATGCTGACTCTAGTCCGAGTTCAACGCCGCCAAGATCACCGCCATCGGGTTTCGGTAGCCACCGCACACGTGGTCAAAGTCCGGCTGACGAAAGTTCTTAAAAAATTGCAGAATTTTTTGATGCCATTGTAGCTGCCTAACGGTGAGTCAACCTAGACCATGATCTGATGTCAAACAACTTGTCTTGTTGAGCTCTTTCCGATTTGGTATGACTTGGTTGGTTTCATGGTCGTTTTCTGATGGATGATTTTCGGTCAGCCAACAGTTAGGTGAGGGCGGTGGCTAGGGTTTAATAAGGTTGGAGAAGATAAATGTGACAAGTTGCTAAATTTCAATAAGTTCAATAAGATTTAGTAAACAAAATTCAATAAGGTTCAATAAGAATTATTATCATTAATAATCAATAAAATTTAGTAAAGAAAGAAAAAATTCAAGAACACACTAGAAAATATAGGAAAAAAAACTTCAAAATACAATTTAGAAGCGTAAACGACATTTTTAGGCATCACGACGGGTTTTTAAGGAAGACAGTTATATCCATAATAGTTGGTTTGACACTCGTAGCAAAAGTTATGACGAAAACTTTTCTGCCAATTAAATACGAACCGATGACGAAAAATGATTTCTGTCGATTAAAATTTAATAAAGCTCAATACAAATCAATACAACTTAGAATGAATAGAAATCAGTATAAATCATTAAAATTCAATACAAATCAGTAGAAATCAATACAAATCATTAACATGAATAGAAATTAATATAAATCACTACAATAATAAAAATTAGTTCAAATCAATAGAAATAAATACAATGAATAGAAGTTAGTGTAAATCAATAAAATCAATACATTGAATAAAAAGAAGTACAAGTCAATACAATTTAGTATAATGAATGAATATCATTAGAAAACAGTAAGATGAATATAAATCAGTACAAATCAATATTGACTGCAATTTAATAAACGTCAATATAATTCAATAAAATGCAATTCAGTAAAATTCAATATAACTTAGTTTTAGAAATCTTCAATATAATACAGTAAACTATAAACAATTCAGTAAACTTCAATATAACTTAGTATTAGTAAGTTTCGGTACAATTCAATAAAGTTCAATAAAACTCAGTACACTTAAACACAATTTAATAAAATATAACAGAAAGTCATGTCATATTCTTTTTCTTCGTGTAGAAATCTTAGCTGCCGTTGGTCAACGGAAAATTACAACGATTATGAAACTTAACAAAGATTCGTAGATTCCAAATATGACCTTACTTTCTCGTGACTCCATTGTATGTCACCAAAAAATGTATAAAATAGTCCATCAGCGGAGAGATGTGACTCTTTTTTTCAGCCAAAGAACGGTGACAATATTAGTACCAAAATATTCATCATCGCTTGGGCGTTCGTCCGGTGGCCTCAAATCAGAAATCCATCAGTAGAAACTCTATGAATCGAAGGTTTAAAATTTTTATTTCTAAGAAAACCAAAAATTAAATTAAACAAAACACACTGCTACAACCACCATTTGCCGGAGTCTGGTGCCGGTGGTGCTTGCTATTGTCTGGGCTGGTGATTGGTGACTCCGACCTAGCCATTCCGATGGTGAGCGACGGTGAAACGGTGGTCGAAAAATTGGAAGAAACATGCTTTCTTTTCACGTTGAAAGTATGAAACAAACATGAAAAAACTGAATTTTTATTATTTTTATTTTCAATTTTCTTTTTTCAAAAAATAATAACAATAAAAAAAATAAGGGTAAACATGTCGAAACACATAAAAAGTGATATGTTTTTAATTATAAAAGATAAAGTGCTAGCGAAAGTGCTAAAGTGTGTTATTATGTTCAATTTTCCTTTATGAAATATGTTGTTATTTACTTATTCATGAATTACTATTTGTTCAAATGGAAGTGGTAAAGTGTAATGTTATGTGCAATTTCTCTTTATGAAATATGTTGTTATTTACTTGATTCAAAAGTCTGAAAGTGCTATGCATGCACCTCATTGGCCCATAATACGGATCGAAGCCAGCTTACCATTCTCAATCCTCATCAGATCAACGGGCCGAAGCCGAAGCCCATGTTTTGAAGATTGATGTTTCATTTCATCCGTCAGTCCATTTTGAACTATCTTATCCCAAATATTTTCATCTCTGTCTAATTGTGGGTTAATGGCAATGCAGAGGAATATCTGGAACAGGAGCAATGGTTACACTCTGCAATCCAATTGAAATCTATCCACTTCTCCTCCATAAACCCACTCTTCATTTCTCTCAGTTTTTCGGTAACACCACTTTTCTCAAATCCAAAATTTCTTTCTCTTGTAAACCCTCAACTACAAATCAATTCCGCTCTAACAGATGCTTAATCACCTCCGCGAGCTTGGCAAATGACGCCGTTTCTTCCGCCGCGACCTCTGAGATCGACATGGTCAAGAATAGACAAGGAGTCTACACTTCCAAGAGGTCTAAAGTGGTGGTTTTATGGGACCTCGATAACAAGCCGCCGCGCGGACCTCCATATCCGGCTGCAATGGCACTTAAGGAGCTTGCACAAAGGTTTGGAGAAATCATCGAGATTTCAGCTTATGCCAATCGCCATGCTTTTATACATCTTCCCAACTGGATTTTGGAGGAACGGCGCGAGAGGAAACAATTGGATATTCTAGAAAGGAAAGGACTTGTCGCTTCTTCTGAGCCCTACATTTGTGGAGTATGTGGTCGCAAGTGTAAGACTAATATGGACCTGAAAAAGCATTTTAAGCAGCTTCATGAGCGTGAAAGACAAAAGAAATTGAACAGGATGAAGTCGCTCAAAGGAAAGAAAAGGCAGCGTTTTAAGGAGAGGTTCATTTCTGGGAATTATAAGTATAACGAGGAGGCCAAGAAATTGCTAATGCCTAAAGTTGGGTATGGATTGGCCGCGGAGCTGAGGAGAGCTGGAGTTTATGTGAAGACGGTGGAGGATAAACCGCAAGCGGCGGATTGGGCATTGAAAAGACAAATTGAGCATTCGATGAGCAGAGGAGTTGATTGGTTGTTTCTGATATCGGATGATTCAGATTTTTCCGACATTTTGCGGAGGGCAAGGGAAGCCAATTTGGGGACGGTGGTTGTAGGGGATAGGGACAGGGCATTGGGGAGGCATGCTGATTTGTGGGTGCCATGGATTGGGGTTGAGAATGGAGAAGTAACTGAGAATGATTTGGTGCCCAAGAGTAGGAGGGCAAGTGAGGATTTTGAGGAGAGTAGTGGGTTATTTTCAGTTTCAGAATTTGATGAAGATATTGGTGTTGAAAGTGATATCGATAATGTCCTCAATGATGGAGTAACTTCTGGATGGAATGGCGTGAGGATTTCTGTGTTTTCAGAAGGGGAGGAGGAGGAAGAAGAAGGTCAGGATTATCTGTTGTGGGATAGTGATGATGAGGACTTTTGATCTAGTAAATTGATTGAGGATTGAACTTGTGATTGGAGGGACATTTTTGTGGACTTGGAACAGATGTTTTACCTGAAAAGGATCATATCCTGAAGATGATAAGAACAGATGAGGTTGTACTTGTACAGTGCTAGTAGCAGTGGTGGTCATGCTGTTTAAGGAAGTCAGTGAACAAAATTACACACCACTTCCTTCTCATCCATCGTCATATATGGAGTTTGATGCTTATTGGTTCAAATTTCACAAAATGGTATATGTCTAACTTCAAATTACCTGTGAATGTGTGCGAAAACATTTCCGTGCTCGCCTATTTTTGACATAGAATTGGTACTAGAATTAAGCATATATAACCCATATGCAAATCGATATTGTGGCCTTTTATATTATCTCCTTTATCTGATGTTTTGTATGCTAAATGATAGTGTTAGTATCAGTAACCACTCTGTTAGCTTCTCTTCACATACCAATATTAGTAGCCAGCTTTGCATATTGCATAATTTCTTCTTGAGAACTGGAGAAACATTTCTGCGTACGGATGTAATAATTGGCAAAGATATTTTACCGCAACTTTCTTGGAGTCTGTGGTAGTGCTATGAAAAAAAATATAGTTTCATTTCTCCTTGTTTGCGTAATTAATTTGAGGGGGTATTGGAACTTGGAAGAAAGACATTATCTCGGAGGAATTATCAGCAATGTGTTTTTCTGGGTGTTGTCTTTGAGTGCATCCACCGAATAATGGGCCTGAATCTGATAGCAAATGCACATTTAAGGGGAGATAATAGATAGTTAAAAGGTGATTATCATCTCTGTACATAGGATTGAGTTTGACTGACAATATAGAAACCAGAAAGATGGGGTAGTTGCATTTGTGAAATGTCCGCCATTGCTTCATTAATGTTGGATGGCAGGATGACATTGATGAATTATTTAATTCTGAGAGCAAATTTGACATGATGCTCTGCTGCCCTTCTCTTGATTTTCTTGGAGGGAACAATATGACATACTTGTTCCTTGATCGTGTTAGAATGATTATAGCAATTTTATGTCACACTTGGGTTAGAAAGAAGGGCCAAAACAATAGTGTTACACCAATTTTTTTGCATTCTCAAGTATATCATTTTCTTCTGAACTTATATGAACTTGAGAGTTTTACTTGCTATTCATGTGAAAATTCTATTTTGGTATAATACTCTGTCTCAAATCTTTATTCACATTAAGTGACCCTATTTATAATGCAAATTACAGAATAGTTCCTCGACTGTTAATCCTGCTATTATTCTGTACTCTTAATAATTCAAGCTCTAAGAGTTTGAAGTTTCAATTGTGGCATTGTAATTGGGTAATGATGTTGAAGATGGAACTAACTATCCTCTGGTGCAAGATCTCCCTGAAGATGTGGTAACTTTGAAGTTAAATGTTTATTTGGAACAAATGAATCATGAATATAAATAAACTCTGAATATGTATATTTAGAATGTTTAAATTAAAATAAGTTGAATTTTGTGAAACTTGCAAATGTTATAACAAGTTGAGGAATTAAAATACGCAACATTTGGCAAATGATTTTCAGTGTTTTCAAATGGAAATGCAAAGTTATCTGTGGATTGTTGTAATGGCCTATCTTATTATAGGCCCTACATGAAACAAATACAATCCTTTTGGTCAACTTAAAAGAAGATCTTGAAAGCAATTTGAAAACCCAACCTCTTTTTTTACGTACAAAGATGAAAATTAGGTTGTTGCCTGCCGACCAAAACCGCCAAAGTTGGCTAATTAGGCAAACCACCACCACATTCCACTTCTCATTAAATAAAATTATAAATTTCCAATTTCCTCTTTTCTTTCTATATCGACATCCATTTTCCCCAACCATTAATCACTATTTCCTTTCGTTTTAGCTTCTAATTGTTAAATACTTTAGCCATTTGGAAGGTCAGTTTTTCCTTTTTCAAATACTTGTGCTGTTTTCACCAAATCATGCATTTTCAGGTCCTTTCATTGCTTGGTATGCATAATTTTTACTTGTGATTTCTAACATGATACTAGTAAGCTTGAAATCAGTTACCTCAACGTTATACATTAATCCCAAACTAAATACTCAACTTGTTATCTATATGTAACAGGAATGGTTTTGGATTAACATATGTGAAAAAATATAAAAACAATTGCGATATAAAGGTCACAAAAGTCAAATTAATCGTCATTCCAACCGCCTTAGAATCAAAGTCGAACCATTAGTTTTTTTAATAAAAAAAAAAAACATTCATTTCTATTCAGTGGATATGGTCTCATGCACCTATCGACCTAGTGATATTTTAATTTTTGTGTTGAAAGATTAATATTTTTTTCTTATTTATTACCACAAGACAAAACCATATACACAACCCACTAAATTAGACTCTCATTTTAATCATACAGTATGTAATTGCCGTCATTCTCTCAATAATCACAATTAATTAATTAATTAATTAATAGTAGTAATTAAAAAGAAGAGATTAAGAATAGGTGTCTACAACTATTAATGGTTAAGAGTTGAAGAAGACGCCAAAATAATGATTTGATTTCAAAAGAAAAGAAATAGAGTCGCTCTCAATCTCATGCCCAATCCACCACCGGACCGCACCGCACCGCACCGACTCACTTGCTCCATCCACTTGTTCATATTACTGTGCTGCTGCTAGTGATTAGCACATCAACAACTCACTCATAAATAATCAATCTACTTCCTTTCTCTATTTTTCTATTCCCTCCATTTTTTTTCTCATCGATTATAAAATTTATAATTACTATCCTCTTATTTTAATTTTAATTTAAGTCAATTTATTACTAAATATTTTTATGTGTTTTTCATCAAGTTGCATAAATATGAATCAACATGTAATTATTATTGGTATTCCATCAAATAATAGTCAAAATAAAATGAACATTAAACAAATAAAAATGAAAATTTGACTCCAATCAGTTTGGGGTGGAGGCCTGATAGTTCAGAGTTCAAACATGGAAGGAAACATAACTGGACTGATGCAAGGTAGCTTTTAGCCAAATTAATTAACCGACGGTCAAAATTCGTGGTAATTTTAGTGTAATCGGTAATTTGTTCACGGCTCCAGACCAAACATAGTTGTGGCTAAAAAAAATTTAAAACCAAAATTGAACCGGGCTTCTGGAATGATGATCCCATTAACCACAGGCTAATAACTGAGTCTGACGGTTCAGGCAGGCCAACTTGCACCGTGTGGCCGCCTAATTTTCTTGTGACATTATATCAACTCATGATTTATAGAATCGTAAAAAAACTTTTAATCAAGTTTTTCGTAATAATAACTTTGTTATTACTGGTATGATAACATGCGAGAGAATTAGTTTTTGGTTGTCGAAATCATTAGGCATTTTATTTCTGCTCTTTGCAACTGAAAAATAAAAAATATAGTGAAGACTCATCGTTCTTATCCAAAGAGGAAAGGAAAAGGAAAAGAAAAACGGCAATATTTAATTGATTTGGGTTGAATGATAAAGGAAAAAATCGGAGTTAACACGCCGATGTTTGCGTGCTGGAGGCGCAACTATCCACGTAGGCAATTCCATTCCATTTACTGTCCACAAGCCGCTACGTGGATTTCTTTTCCGCTCATAAACTCCAAATTACCATTTTGGCATTTGCACTACTCATACCCGTATTCATTTTCCATTTCATATCATCTCCTCGCTTCCCTCCATTTTATAATTTTTTTATTATTTGTATTTCGTTTGTAACTGTTAAGAAAATGATTGATTATTATGGATTTAAAAGCCATTTTAGAAACTACGCCCAATTTTTCTGTTTCTTGGATTAGTAGGAGTTTGAACATAGGAGCTCGCTTGTCGGTGACCTCCATTCATTTTGATGATTTTAAGAAGTAGTAATTATTTATAGGTCTCTAAAATTTTATATAATATATTCTGTGGATTTTTCTATTTTGAAAATTAAATGAATAGATCTTTATAGTTTCAAAAATTGTATTATAAGTCATTCCGTCTATAAACGCGGTTAGAAAAATTAAATGATATAAATTAAATTTTTTTAAAATGAGAAAATTACCCTTTGTTTTATTTGAATCGGACCATTCTAATTAAACCAATCTTTAAATAAAACTCTTATTATTATTATTATTATTATTATTATTATTATTATTATTATTATATAAGAAAATAAAAATAATTATTTTTATTTTTAATTAATTATTTTTATTAAAGAGAGAAGGAAAAATGGCCTCTGGGTGGTCCGGCGGTGTCGCTGATTTCTACTCCAGCATGGCTGGTAGATCCGTAGGTAGCATGAATCCTAACAACCTATCTCAGCCTGGATATAAAAACTAACTTTCTCAAATCTTTCTTGACCAAATCTCACAGATTGCTCAACAACGAACACCCACCACCAATTTGACGACTCAAATCTTAATCGGAAAGAAAACTCTCGCCGATTTCCAAGCACAACAACACCAACCGCAACTTCAACACCTGAACTTAAAACCCAGCGGCACTAAATGGCCTTCTTCTTCGGCCTATTAAACCCAGGATGTATCAACATACATCCCCAATTCGACTATTTCTCCTATAGAATTATCGGCGAGCATCCAGAATTTCCTTCTCTGTCGCAGCTTATGGTGTTCCTCTTCTTTAACAACTCGGGTTTGAACCCACCGTTCATTCAACTACCGTTGCTTCTCACGCTCTCCCTTACATGAACACGCTCCAAAATCAAAATAGAGGAATTGGTGGTGGGTTTGTTACTGGGCAAGAAAATAAAACGAAGATGATCAATTGTCTGCCAAAGCTGGAAAAGCAGCTTCTCAATGACAAATTAATTCAGATCTTACAAAAAGGAGTAAGCATGAACAAATGGCTTATTGTACAATTTTTTCAGAAAAATGAATGAATATCAAAAAGATGAAGAGCGTGGGGAAGAAGAAAATATAGAAGAAGTAAGAAAATGTTTGATTTAAAGATTGAGTTTAATTAGTATAGTCCGATTCAAATAAATCAAAAGGTAATTTTAACGTTTTTTAAAAATTTAATCCAAATCATTTGAATTTTTCAGTTGAGTAACAACGTTTCTGAACGGAAAGACCTAATAGTACAATTTTTGAAATCATAATGATCTATTAATACAATTTTCAAAATAAAAAACTTTATAATATATTATACAAAATTTTAGAGACCTATAAATAATTATTTCTTTTAAGATTCGTGTGTTGTTATGCCTGAAATCTTTGCTACTCATTGTCAAACCATCAATGTATAGAAGTCTTCTTCTCTTCGGGAAAAAAAAAAGATATGGAGATGCATTTAAGAAAAAGATGCAGGGATGAGTTTGCGGAGAAAATTTATGGAGAACAAGTAATTGTATAATTGTTAAAAAAAAAAAAATTGTATAATTTGTGAGGTGGAAATATGCAAAAGTCAATAAATTTGGTGGACTAAAAATAATATACTACAGAAAAATACAGCCCGTCAAAAATAGATAATTCTATGAAAAAAAAAAGAGATAATTAATGAACACAGAAAGAGATAATATAAAAGTTAAAAAAAAATAAAAATAAATTTTATTGAGTTAACTTAGAATTTTATGTAAAGAATTAAGAATGGTACATATAAATATACGTAGTAGACAGAGAGAGCTATGTGGGGAGGTGGAGTATGTCGGCCAAATTTGGATTTATCTTAAAGGAAGATCAACGTGGCGGCCGTGTCCCAACGACAGACTAGCAGCCAAGTAGGAAACTCATATATCTTACCCTCTTCTTATCTTCCCTAATTTCATATATAAGCCACCTATGCTCTTCCATGGCAACTGTTTTAGCCTTCTACCATTCAAACTACACAATCTGTAAATCTTTCTTTCAATAAAATATGGAAGCTAGGGACTGTTGTTCCGCTACTCCCACATCTACTACTCCTTCTACGCCCACCGCCACCGCCGAAAAGCGCAAGCACCGCCAGCAACAAGAAAAGCCTTACCGAGGTATACGGATGAGGAAGTGGGGCAAGTGGGTTGCTGAAATTAGAGAGCCCAATAAACGTTCTCGAATTTGGCTCGGTTCTTATTCTACCCCTATCGCCGCCGCCCGTGCATATGACACCGCCGTTTTCTACCTCCGTGGCCCTTCCGCTAGACTTAATTTCCCTGATTCGATTTTCCGAGAAGATGAACAGCTACGAGATATGTCTGCTGCTTCTATTCGCAAAAAAGCTACCGAAGTTGGGGCTCAGGAGGATGCCTTGCAACAGACGGCGATTCATACCCATCCATCGGATCGGAACCCGACCCGAAAGCAGGAGAAACCTGACTTGAATCAGTATCCAAACCCGGAAAATTCTGATGACGACTAGAAAGAGTAATATAATTATGGTTTGATTAATTAGTAATATATACAACTGTTTGCTGCTATCCTAATACTAGTATTTTCGAAGAAAGCTAGGTAGTTAATTCGTCATAGCCACCTATTTGCGAGCCTGGGAAAAGTTTTCAGACGCAACTGTAAATTGGGTGTGTTTGATCATCAAGAGAAGAAGAAATAGATATCAGAAGACGACCTGTAATTAATAATAAAATTTCAAAATTATCACTTTGATTGAAGAGTGAAATAGTAATTAAGTTGTATTTAGAGGCAATCAGTTAGGGCATCATTTTAATCTCCATGTGTTTTTGTCTTTTAGTAGATACTACTACTGCCTTGTATTGTTGAATTTTCATAGTACTGATTCCAATAATAAGAAGACGATGAAGAAGAAGAAGAAACTGGCCTCGACTTCAAACAAAGAATATTTGAAGAAACAACGATGGCCTACCTTATTTATGTTACATTTTTTTTTTATGATCCGAGTATTGTACGAGTAAACTGAAATATTACTGTTATGGTAAATTATTAGAAGATTAAGAAAGAAAAAATGAAGAAGAAGATAAGGAAGAGGAGAAGAGGGGTGAAGGTGGAAAAAAAAAGTGACGTGAGTATGAGAAGAGAAGTGGTCCTCAGAACGAGGGAGGGAGGGAGGGAGGTTGTCAACTTCTTGAGATGGTGGAAAGCTTACGAAAGGGGATCGTTCGGTGGAGTTGATAAATGATTAGAGATCAATGGCTGTGGGCGGTGCATCACTCTGCTTAATTAGTTTTCTTTTTCCAATTAATTATTACTTTTAATAATATAAGTGCATTATTTATTTATTATGAAATTATAGAATAAGGTATTGCAGGAGGGATGGACCATCAAATTTTATATGATCTGTTGTTGTTTGGTTTTACGTTTGGGCGGTTGCTAGTGGTTGGTCGAGTAGTGTGATCAAAAGCTATAAGATTGCCTTTTCTTTCAAGAAAACTGTATTATTACGCATATGATCTCATGCATGATTGTCCTTTTTTTAATTAATTCTAATTGCTACTGCCACGTATTCGTTAATTAATTAGTAGCAGTTTTTTGTTTGTTTTGGTCGGTTGCCATATTTGATCATTTATTTAACTAATCAATTCATCCGATAGACATGCTAGAGTTTTTCATTAATTTCATACGAGATTGAGATTGAAAGTTATATGAACAATATTTTAATCTTAGATGAGTTTTAAACGAGTTAGTTTTTGAATTAATGAAACAATAATTAGCCACGCAAAATTGTATTTAAAGGATTTATGCTTTATAAGCTCATTTGATTTTTTAACTAATAACGAGTTTGTAAATTCATTCCCATACCTTTTTTAATTAAATCAGTAAGCTTTAGTTAATCGATTGTGAAGGATAAACCATGAAAACGAAAACATATAAAAGGTAAGTTACGGTTACAACCGAAGTTTGTTGGTGTGGGTTGGGCCACATGAGAAAGGACCACGTGCAAGTCTTGACCATTATATTTCCCGACAGTAATTGTAATAAATAACTGAATGGCTTTAAAAGGCCTTGCTGTTTATTCTGCAATTCCGAGGCAAATTGATTCAAAATCTAAACGGACATTTTATTTCCGTTTCTGCAAAATTTAACTCTACTACAGATCTGCAGATTTTCATTTTTTGTTTTTAATTTATTAATGAAGGTGATGATTATTTCCCCAAATGATCGAACCTGAACATAATGTGCGATTTTTATCTTTTGAGAATCCAAGCCAGAAATCTGATGGGTCTTATTGTTATGTTAAAAATAACATTTCTAATGAATTCAAAACTCATTCATTATCTAAGCGAGGCCTAAAACTGAACCTAATTTTAGAGTATTTAACTTGATCTACCCCACGTGTATAAAGCCTACCTCGCTAATGAATTAGGCGGAATGGACTTAAAAAAAAAAAAACCCAACCTAATTTGTGTTACATTTTTATATAAAAATATATGTTTTTTTCTTTAAAATATTACAATTTTCATATAAATCTAAGAATACCCGCAACTCAATCTTGATCCAACTTTGCTTGGCTATTTTTTTAGCGAAGCAGGAATGAGTTTTGTAAAATCAGCCTCGAAACTACCCATGATCAAACCTACACTTAAATATTCATAAAATATTTATCTTAATTTAGAAAATTTAGCTAAAAATACAAATAATCTATATTAAAATTCTGATTATATTGATAATTTAATTTTGTATATTAAATAAAATAAAAAAGTGAAAAAATATGTAAAATGAATGATTCATAATATTATGTATATTATTTAAAATTATACAAATTAATTTATAAATTGATTAAATGTAATATGAAACTATGATTAAAATGGATTGTAATATCACTTTTTTTTAAAAAAAAATAATATAGATACTTATTATTTTAAAAAATATTAGTACTTGGTGCTACTTGCACCCAACAACTTTATTCTAGTAATCCAAAAATTAGCAATCATTGGACAACTACTTGCATTGAGTCCCACTTCTACGAGGTGTATCCCACTGCCATGTGTATACCCATAATTCCAATACAAGATAACATTTTTTGTTTTAATTCAATAAACATTGCATTATTTGTTGCTTCCTTACCACATAATGATATTTGTAATAATTTAATCAATCATTAGTTAGTTTGCTTAACGAAAAGAATTATCCAACTCTAATCTTGTAGAATTATCTATAACCAACTCTTAAATTAAAAGAAATAAATAAGAATTTCAAATACATGATTCTGAATTTCCAAAATTTGGAGTTCAAAAACCTCTTATTTGAAATTAATAAATTTTGTACAACTCTATTTCAAAAATATAAAATTCAAAACGTTAGTGGAGTATTGGGGAAGTCAGCATCGGTGATTAAAATGTTCACCTGCCATAGTTCCAACATGGGGAAATAAAAGGTTGTCTCGAACTGTAACCAGGTTGTCAACCAGCAGCCTCATACCAAGCCAACTCAAGTTATAGCTAAATTCCAACTAATTAGCTATGAGTGATGGACAGTAGGCATGTAATTATGCACGGAATATATTTTAATGAAGTTCTAATCAATTTAATTATAACCCAATTGTTCTTATGGACTCATCTTAGGCAAGTTTTTTTATTTTATTTTCTAGTAAACGTTGCACAAGTTGCAAACTCACCAGAAACTATAGTAAGCTCGCACCGGCTACGGAAAATGATGGAGAATATGCTTTTTTTGGCCACCTATTCCGTTGCTTTTCAGCTCAATCAAACTTGAATAAAGCTTTTTAATCATCGTTCTTCTTCATTATTAACGTTCAATTATGATGTAGATTGATAGGAACATAACTATCCACATCAAAGAGCAGTCAATGCATACACCAATTAAAGGGTGTTTCTCAAAATCTATGTTTTTGAACTTACTGTGAATAAGTGATTTTTAAATTATAATCAAATTAAAAATAAGCAGTAAAATGTTTCTGTAAAATTAACTTATACTAGTTGAAATGTTTTTGTAAATTAGTTTATAATCAACTTATTTGATGTTTTGACAATAGTAATTTAGGAATAAAATAAAAATGTGAAGATATTAGTGTAAATAAGCTACTCAAACTAAAACAGCTTATAATTTAAGTTTTTGGAAGCATCAAAAACCCAGCTTATAATAATGCACTTATAATTTACTAAATTACTATTATTATCTCATAAACGTGGAAACATAAAAAATAAAAAAATAAAAAAATCAGAGTTAGACAAAATATAAAGTTAACGAAGTAAATAGAAAATGATCACATAAAGTTGTCAATTTTGGATAGTTATTTTAGGTTGAGCATGTTTTGTGAGTACTATAGGTATAAGCTAAATTATTAACCCAACTGAAAACGTTTCATGAATATTTTTTCTCTTGTACTCATAAAATTGAAAATAAAGAAAATGTTAATTTTTCAGAGTAAAATTCCAAAGTAATAAGAATGATGGTGATATTTCTAAAAATGATACTACCAATAAAATAAATAAATCAAACAAAGCTACAATTAGCAAAATCACGTTTACGTTTTAAAAAAATATATATGCTATTTTCACTTTTTTACTCAAAAGAAAAAAAAAAAGTGAATTCTTATTTTATGGGCTACCTACTAAAAGATAATTAAATCACGTTTACTTTTTTTAAAAAAAAAATATCACGTTTATGAATGTATATTTTCTATTAATGATATTGATAAATATACATATTTACGGTAATTAAAAAATTATATTTTTAATATTCTTTTAAACATTTCAAAAAAAAATAAGTTTTAGAACTTGTTATTTATAACCATGTCTCTTTAACTAACTATCAGGGACCTTGAAACTCCACACGAATTTTCATTTCTATGGCGAAATGCAACCAGCCAAGTGCCAACCTGGTCGCTGGTACAATTGCAGAATGAAAAAAGCCCAAAACTACTGAAATTCTTAGCCCAAGTTTCTCGTTAGATTGAACTCGGCCTATTTAGGCGGTTCAATCTGTTCATGAGCCCAAACTATTTTTTTTTTTTTAAAGTTTGCAATGTGGTGTATAATTATTTTAAAGTTAAAAATATACCACAAAGTTTATAATGCATACAAATAATTAGCCCAACAATTTGATTGAAGGGTCAAAGCTTTTGAAATGTTTTGACGCTTTTGGTCCGAATGTGTGGTCACATTTGCGATCCAAACCAAATCTTAAGATTTTAAAATTAATTATTAAAGTGTGATTCCCAAAATGTATAAAATGGTGGGCACGTGTTTATGGAAATATCACTACTCCCTTTTATTTTATTTTGGTCAATTATGTTGCCAATTCAGGATTCTGATTCTATTATAGATTTTTCTGTATAAAAGGATTTTGAATCTAGTGTAGTTTCCATTTCAAAGTAATCATGATAATATGTTGATTAATTACTTCATCTTTATCATGCCACCTCTTCTTTCACTTAAATAAATCTAATCCCTCCAATTTTTAAGTTTAACTTATTATTGGCTTTGTGAGTTGAGTGCAACTTGATTAGCTATCATTTAAGTTTTGGACATATATGGAAATTATGCTACTCTACTCATACTAATGCTCTCAAGCCCATGTTTTGATTTGTGACCAAAAAAGTTTTTGGACTCATCCCACTTCAATTTAGCAGTAACTATTCTGTGCTCCTTTTGGCGGGAAACTGTAAATGCAACCCTAAAAAGCTTGATTTGAGATCTAAATGACAAATATTGAAGTGGGTCGTAATCTTTATTAGTGTACCACTATGGGTTTAGTTGATTGGAGAACAGTTTACAGACAAAAAAGGATACATAAGTAGACTTTTATTTATGTAATAAGAGTCAAAATTAAACTCTTATGAGTTTGTGCAACCAACACATAGGATCAAGAAATAAAAAGAAAAATATTTTAAAGTGGTATAAATTAAATTTAATTATGGATGGACTGCACTGTCATCCATTTACTCTTAAAAAAAACAAAATCTCTTTCCCTTTGCACCCACTTTTGCTTACACAACATGACAATTTTTTCACGGAGCGATTATGTTTATCACACCACCTTTTCTTTTTTGGGCTCTCTCTTTCTGGAGAAAAAAGAAAAAGGAGCAAAGAGAATTAGACTGTAGAACCATAAAGTAATGAGCTAAGTATATATAAAGATGACCCATCTAAATCTAGTTGGGAATATATTTCAATCCAAACAATGATGACTGCCCACAATCTCTTTATTTTGGGATAATTTAAAAATAAAAAATTAAAATTTGGTCAGTAGCAAAAAAAGCCCTTTCTATCTATCAATTTCCAAGCTGAAAAGGTTTCCAAGCAAAACGAAATATAAAGTGAATTAAGAAAAGTGAGCGAAGATGACCCTTCTTTCATATCATAATATATGATTAATTTTGGTTATGTGATTCCATTTGATGCCACCTGTCCTGCCGACATGTTAGCCCATTAACCAACTCAACATTTTGGATCAACTTCCAATACGTACATTTTCATCTTTGTTTTGCTTGCTTGGATTCTAGTGCTTTTAATGCTCTTCCATCCAATACATTAACATCTTATTTTATTTTTGTATGTTTTGCTTGATTTGCCCCAAACCAAATTCTTAGTTTATAGCAATTTTTTTAAGTTGTAATAAATAGGAGATACATTTATAAATAGCATTTTTGAACGAGATTATTATTGTACTTTTTTAATTTTTATTCAATTTAATTCTTTTAACTAAAAAGAAAAAAAAACTACCTTAACGGAAAGTTGCAAATAAAATAATCTCCACGTGAAGTTTCATCTGTCAGCACCGTTTGTGCAAACAATAGTAGATTTTGATACCACCAACCGACTCCTCTCTCCTCCCTATTCGATTTAATATATATTTTGATAGATATGACCACTATTTTTTAACGATCTATTTTCAAATGGGTATTCAAATTTTTCCTTTAAATTTTTCATCACTTTATGATGGACGGACGACAAATTTGAAACTATATTTCGACTCCTCTCATCTTTTCAATTTGATATATTCATTTGTTTTATTTAATTGTTGAAATGTAATTTGTGAAAAATTACTAAATATGTCGTTCTGTCATGGACGTACTTTGTGAAAAAGATAAAAATTTATATAGTGATCAGTATATAAATTTAATATTTATATAGTGGTCAATATATAAATTGATTGTTACATACCTATTAGTATATAAAATTTAATTTTTACCAAACAAATAATATATAAATTGACATTTTATATACCTATCAATATATAAAACCAATTATTGCCTAACTAACATAATATACCTATATATGTTTATATAGATTAGTATATAAAACAATTATTTATATAATGACTAAAATATAAATATCAATTTTACATGTTGGTTATATATATATA
>CANUEY010335655.1:0-23530 GCA_948099555.1 Croton setiger
AAAAAAAAAGAAAAATTATTAGTTTTAATTTTAGATTTTAAATTTTATTTAATTAATTTGGATTCTATTTTTCTTTATTTTATTTTATTTTTGCTTTAATGTTGGGTCTAGTGAGTTTATTTTAATTAAAAAAAAGAAGAAGTGAATTTAAAAATAATTTAATTGGAAGGAAAAAATAAATAAATAAATTTAAGAAGAAGAGTGAGGAATTTGGAGAGAAAATAAGAAGAAGGGTGTAATTGAAAGGAAGTAGAAGAAGAGGGGGAAGATTTGAAGGAAGGAGGGACGAGATTGAAGGAAGGAGGAAAGTATGTGGGATAGAAATAGAAATAAGAGGAAAAGAGAGGGGAAAGGTGCAACAAACATGAAACAACGTCGTTTTACTGAAAGTAAAAACGACGCCGTTTAATGGGACAGAAGACAAAAAAAATTAAAAGGAAACGACGCCGTTTGAATCAGATAAAAAGCAAAAAAAAAAAAAAAGAAAACACAGACCTTCGAAAGAACGAAGATCAGATCGAAACAGACGAGAATGACGAAAACGAAATCCCAGGAATTAGGGATTTCGTTGGATCGTGGCGGGAATCGTGGAGAGTGCGAAGATGGGAGACAGAAACTGAAAAGGAATCGTGGAAGCGAGATTGAAGGCAAAAAGGGATCGTGGAAGGATTTTGTTTTCGCGATTCTGGACGAGAATAAAGGCAGTAGGCAGCGGCTAGAATTTTTTTTTTTCGGTTCCAACGAGGAGAGAGCTTTCGGTGAGACAGACATCGGCTTCGGAATTTCAGAGAGAAAACAAGAGGGTGAGGAATTAGATTCTAGGGTTTCTTTTTTTTTTTGTGTTTCTGTAATTGGGGATTTTTGGGGAAAATTAGGGTTTCGAAAATTACAAATTAGGGATTTCTGTTTTCGATTTTGAGAACAACTGTAACGAAGAACATCGAACTTGTAAAGATTGTGGGATTTCAATAAAGATTGAAATAATTTGAGGTAATTTTTCTATTTCAGTTTTCTGTTTTGATTTCAATTTCGTTCCTTTGTTTATGCTGAATCCGATGACGCTAGTCTGGGAACCAGATTAGTTGAATTAATTTTCTGGGAAATTATTACTGTTTCTTCGTCAAATTTGTTTCTGATTTTCTGAATTCCAAATGTTGAACATTACTTCTCGTTGGATCCTGCCTTTTCTTTAGATTAATGATGAAATAATGAATTCCAAATGCTAATTCATCTCTCTGGAATTTGTCGAGATGTTAGAGGTTGAATAATTTATGTGTCCCAAATCTTGTTTTCTTTTCATTGTTAATCTGCCTGTTTTGTTAATGATGTTATAGCTTTCATTTGAGGTTTATTTATTCTGGTTAACTGTTGCTGTTCTTATTCATGGATCTGACCAAGAAAGCTCCAGTTGGGTTCATTGTTTTTTTTTATCTATCATTGCTTGTTAATAATCTGCTTGTCCTCGTTGCACAGAAAATGTATTTATGGTTTCTATTTTTAATGAGTTTATTTTGAAGCTTTCTGGTTAAGGTGGAATTAGGGTTCATATTACTCTTGTTTTAAACAAAGTATTTTCTGGCCGTGTCAATATTGACAGGAATTGTTTCTATCCTGATTCAAATAGTTTCTATTGAAAAGGCTGATCTAGACTGGGATGATCTTGGTTCAACAGTTTGTAACCTGATTTGGATTTTATGATTGTCTGTTGTTTTTCATATTGTTCAAATGCTGTTTCTGTGAAGAATACTCTGGACACAAATGTCAGAATATGAATCCAGATTGTTTGGTTTATGTTCATGTTGTCCTAGCTCCTGCATTTATTCCCTATACTGTGAATCTGCATAATCTGGATCAATCCACGCGTATTCAATATGTTCATCACTGCATTTGGTATCTTTGTTAGCAGTAGAATCACATGATTAGGATCTGCACAACATGCCATTTCAACCTGCTGCCATAAAATTGGAGGTTCAATGTGAATCAAAGTGCTGTCATGTTTACATGTTTTGCATTAAGATCAATATGTGATAATTCATGTAAGGTTCTGTGATATTTCCTTTCTGTTTGATCAGGGCTATCACTCACTGCATCATTGATTTCCATGCCTTCTGCTTGTAGTCAGGATCTTTTAAAATTGTTGATTGATGTTTTTTTGCTGCTGTGTTAAATGCAAGCAGATTGTTTGGTGAATTTCTAATTAGCTGAGTTACTGTGTATGTTGGGAAGGCTATGTGGTTAAAGGCAAATCTGTTTAGGATTAATGAGAAGAATGTATTCATGTTTGTTTATACTGCATTATGGTCTGTCTTTGGTATGCTTTGGTGTCCCTGTTGGTTATTGTCATTGTTGCATAGAGCATAAAATGATCTATTTATTCACTGTTTCCAGTGTTGAATTCAATCTGTTTTGCACCTTGATTGCTTGTGTTCAAGTAAATTTAGCTTGTATCCAGCAGTTATAATAGGGAAGAAATTGGGACAGTAATATGCATGAAAAGCTTGCTGGGTTACAGAGTTTAAGTGAGGGGCAGATTGGTAATTATTGTAAAATTCAAGTACTAAATTGAAATTTATCATGATTTGTTGCTGTTTTGCTAGAATTTTTTTATTTATGCAATGATTGGCTAATTTGGCATGTTTTAAAGAGATTCAATTGATTTTTCCACTTTGGGGCAGTTTCGTAATTTTGCAAAATTTGGGGGTTAAATCGTAATTTTGTTTTATTTACTTTTTGAATGATGTTTGGCATGTTTGATTGCTTGTTTGTTTGAATTAACTTGTTGTATGGTTTGGATGAATGTTTTAAATAATTTTTGGACTTAATTGTAAATTTTCATATTTTGGAGGACCAAATTGTAATTTCCCAGTTATTGCTGAATAATGTAATTTTTGGGTTTGTGTTTAAATTCGGGAATTTAAGGGTAGAATGTAATTAATAGGTATTCGGTTTGTAACTAGTTTTAGGTTTTACTTTCCGCATTTAAATTCCGTAATTTATCGCTTTTCTGCTGTGTGTGTACGTGAATGATTTTAATCACCGCTAGGAACATCGCTAGTTGCTTTTCATAAATAAAGCTTAACTTAAAAATTGGAAAATGAGTTTTGGTTTGAGAGGCCGGTATATCCGGGCGTTAGTCGAAATCAAATTTCGGTTAACGTACCCAACCCTCTTACTTGGAATTTTTCGGTTCAGACCTAGCTTTATCCAAAAATAAAAACGGAGTCAATTTTTCATAAATAAAATTTGGTTTTTCATAAAACTAAAACTGGTTCCCGAATGGGTGGCGACTCAAAATTATTTTTAAGACCGACTAGCTCGGCACCGATCCACAAATCATTTTATCACTTTAGTTTTTATCTTTTCGGCATACAAGCCGGAAACGCCGGAGCCGGACCGTCTTCAGTTATGAAATAAGTTTTGAATTGGAGATTTATGATTTAATTTTTAAACTGAGACAACACAGAGATTAAATATGAAATCATACATCATAACATATATGGATTTCTGATTTGGTTATTTGAACATCATTACTATGTTATGCATTATAGGCGCATCGAATTCTCGAGCAGTACGGGGTAAGGAACCCGAGGGCCACCCGTCACAGCAGTGAGGTAAGTGCTAAGACCACTTATATGTGTTTGATATGAATTTTGTGATATTGCCAATTATGATTTATTGAGCTGTATAGTCTGGGATTGAGATCTGATCACCTATGAGGTATGAACTGCTGTTATATGTTTTTGGATAAACTGTTTGGACCGGTACTGAAGCCCGGTCAATTGGATATATGTGATATTTGAATTGCTATGTTTGTGGTTCCTAAGTCGGTATTGAAATCCGACCAGTTGAGTTATATGATTTGGTTTATATGATATATATGTTAATGTTTACCGGTAATGAAACCCGGTTATATGATTATATGAAGCAAGACCATATGACAAGTATGAATTTACAAGTACATGTCCACAGAACTTAAATATGGCTGTTATGATAATTGTTGCCAGTGTTGCAGATTTCACGTTTGAGAAACTACGGTTTCCTTTATGATTTGATGGAAAGGCCTACTGGTCTGATATGTTATAGAAAGACATACGGGTCCTATACATTGCAGAATGATCTGGTGTATACTGCATATTAAAGGTTGATCCACGGATCCCTTTTTGACCGATGATATATTCCGGTCTTACAGGTTTGCTGGCCAGCTATGGTTACTGTTATGCCGTGAAATTCCCAGGGCAACACTGGGTCGATAAATCATAACTAAAGAATAAGAAATGACATGTCATTATGCATCTGATGTTATAAATTTGATGTTTATGTTATAAATGGATCTGATATTGAGCAGTATTGAGATTTTTGATATTTGCTTATTTGTTATATGATATTGCTTTGTTTAGCACTTGCTGAGTTTTGCGACTCACACAAATCGCACCTTATGTTTTCAGGTCTGCTGTTTAAGTGAAGTACTGAAACTTCACTGGTCTATTGCTCAGGTCGGTACAGCTGAAGCCTAGGTCTCACTCCCTCACATCACGTTATCTGTATCAGTTGCATATAGAGTTTTGCTTAATGCTATTTTTGTATAGCATTATTATATGGTTTGGCTTGTATAGCATTATTATATGGTTTGGCTTAATGCTATCATGTTTTATTTTTGTATAGCATTATTAAGTTTTGGGATAATAAGGCATAGTGGTATGTAAATAAATAATTGTAATATGTATGTTTGATTTTTGGTTTATGCTTGAATTGGAATAGGTTAATGTGAGAAAATAAAACATGAAAAAAAATATGACATGTTTTATGACGTAAGGTATAAGAGAGGACGTTACAAAAGCATAAGCCATAAAGGGCTTTAAATCAATGGCAACAGATGTATGACAGCAAGGAACATCAACAGTTTGTGAACAAAAACAAATCAAAGCTGGTGAAGAAATACAACCATTGAACCAAGGGTAATAATTAGCAGGCAGAATTGTGGACCAAAGAAGTCAAGCACTCAACCAAGTTTCCAAAAAGATAGTATACAAATCAGATTCTATATTTAGAAAAAGGATGAGCATGCTGGGAAGAATTACAAGTAACAGAAACATTAGCAATGATCAGTTTAATCAGATCTAGTAAAGTACACCCTATTTTAAGTGGCATGGAAATAACAAAAAGCAGAATCATCTATACAATAGGGAGTGGTAAACTAACTTGAATAACATTCAAGATCATAAAGTAGGTTGACAGCAGAACAGGAAAGAAAATAGCCTTTGGACAATTTTCAAGTTAAAGTATCAGTAATCAACATTAATGAGCTATAATAAACTGACTACTCCTTCTTTTACAGTGACAAAAATTAGAGACAATGCTAACCCAAGGTAATAAACTCTCTTCCGATAGATTCCAAGAAACAAAAAAAAAAAAAAACTACACTGGATAAGCAACATTCATAGCTCATTTGGATCAAGGCCAGACTTGAAACATTATACTAGCAGTGAGAGACAGAAACAACAATGACTTGATAAAACTCAGTAGCAACAAAACCAATAACTCCAGAAATTCACATGTAAATAACAAACATTCTGCTTATCTAAACAATGAAAGTTTAAGAAAAAGGTAACCAAACAAGGAAAAACTATGAACAACAGCATGAATTAAAGTCATTTTAGCCTTATAAACAGAGACTTGATCATTAACAAAGATCCAGAGTGCAAGACTGAAAAACAAATAATAAAACATAAAAGGCAAAATTCATCCAACACTTAACCAGAATCTTAATCATGCATTGTTAATGAATCTGGTTCCTATATTTTTCTAAACATCAATATTATGAAAACAAAAATAAAGATTAAAGGAAAAGAGGTAAATTAGAAAAGGTACCTCAAACTTGAGCCCTCAGAAATCCTTTCATTCCAATAAAATGATTCAAGTTCTTTACAAGAAAAAGGCAGCCTCGATAGAATATTAAAGAAATCACAAAAAGAAAATGAACTGATTCATATTTTCAAATTGAGTTTTGAAAACCAGAATCATAAAATAAGAACAGAAAAATTACAATAGTTTCTGAAAATCCTAGAACTAAATCTCTAAATCCCCATTTCTAAACCCTAATTACAGAAAATAAGGAACCCTAGTTTTCTTAATTACAGAAAGAAACCCTAAAATTTGAAAGAAGCTTGTTGTTTCTTCACAGGCCCTCTCTCTTTGGATTTCTCCCCCCCCCCCCCCTCATTGCTTCATCTCCTTTTTGCTTTATAGGCTAGCTGCCTCATTTTTCCATTTGCTACAGCTCATCCTTCGCGTGCCTCCGATGGTAGTGGTCCTTCGCGGTCCGTGACTTTCACCCATCCTCATCATTGTACCTTTTTCAATTATACTAAAAGTCAAAGCTCTCTCTCACCCTCTTCATTCTTCGATCTCACTCCGCTTTCAATTTCCATTAACCCGCTTCTGTTTGTAATTTCCCTTTTTTTCTTTCTTCCATCTTGCGTTTTGTTCTCTATTTCCTGCGTTTTGCTGCTCTGCTCCGCGTTTCATTTTTCATTTCTAATTTTTTAAAAAGAGCGAAACGACATCGTTTCACTTAAAATGGGGAAAGGGAATCGTTTTGAACCGAACTAGCCTGGTTAGATTCAAAACCCTAAATTCTTTTCTCCTTTTTTTCTTTTTCTTCTCCTTTTCTTTTTTTTTTATTTTTCACTTTTTTTTCTTTTCTTCTTTTTAATTCCTCTTTTTATAACATAAATAATAAATAGAAATAAAATTTAAAATGAATAAGTCAAATTCAATCATTAACTGAACATATAACAGAAGCATAAACCAAATCACATACATAACATATTACCAACCCATATTTACATGTACTTAAGCCTGTTTATCCAAAAACTCTATTAACATATCATGTTAATAATATACATAACCCAAAACATATAATCATGTTATACAAAACATAACATAAAGCAAAAACTATATGCAGCAGATACAAATGTCGTGGTATGAGGGAGAGAGACTTAGGCTTCAGCTGTACCGACTTGAGCATAAACTATTGGAGTCTCAGTACTTCACTCAAACAGCAAAATTGAAAATATATTGTGCGGTTTGGGTGAGTCGCATACTCAGCAAGTGCTAACCAAAATAATAACAGCCAACAAGTAAGGCAGTTAATCATAACATAACAAAGCTGCATCATTTCAGGTCATTTAAATCATATATAAGCAAAGTAATATCATAAGATGCATAATGACATGTCTTTCCTTTTTCTTTAGTTGTGATTTATCGACCAAGTGTTGCCCCCGGAATTTCACAACATATCAGTAACCATAGCTGGCCAGCAAACCTGTAAGACCGGAATATCATCGGTTAAAAGGGATCCGAGGATCAACCTTTATTTTGCAGTATTCACCAAATCATTCTGCATCGTAAAGGACCAGTAGGTCTTTCGATAACATATAGGACCAGTAGGTCTTTCCGTCAAATCATAGAGAAAACCGTAGGTTTCTCTCGTAAAATTAGCAAACAACGGCTACGACACAACGACCGTATTTAAGTCCTGTGGAAATGCATTTATAAAACATACATTTCATATCGTCATGCTTCATATAATTATGTGACCAGGCTTTAGTACCGATTAAAACAAAATATATATCTCTATAATCAGATCAAATAACTCAACTGGTCGGATTTCAGTACCGACTCAGGAACCACAAACATCACAAGTCATATAAAAGATATTTCCAATTGATCGGGCTTCAGTACCGGTCCAAAAAGTTCAACATAATCATATAACAGCAGTCTTATATATCACAAATGACCGGGCTTCAGTACCAGTCCAAACAGTTCAATATAGCATACTTGGCAAATTCACAAGGTCCAAATAAAACATATAAGTAAGTGTGTTTAGCACTTACCTCACTGTTGTGAACTCAGGTGGCCCTCGGGTTGCTTACCCCGCGCCGCTCGAGAACTCGATGCTCCTATAATGCATAACATAACAATGATGTTCAAATAACCAAATCAGAAGTCCATATATGCTATGATGCGTGATTTAATAATTAATCTCTGAGTTAATTGAGTTTAAAATTAATCTGTATAATTTTCTGAGAATTTAAACTCAATCCGTAAATTTTTCCTATTTAAAACCAATTTATAACATATTAAAAATAATTATCAAACTTAATTTATCATATAATAATTATAATTATTAAAACCAAAACTATAATTAAATAAACCAAATCATAAATTAAAACCAAATTCATAATCAAATTCTTTAACAAAATATTTAAATCTCAATTTTTGACCTTAAAACGATCTCAAAATAAATTTCTGACATCAAAAACGGATTCAGGACGTCGAAATTAGGTTGGTAGGGCCAAAAGGTAATTTATAAAAAATAAGGGGTAAAAAATATAAGCAAAATTAAACTTCAGGGGCTAAAATGCAATTCTACCAAAATTTAGGTGCTGGGCGCGTTATTTTCACCAAAACGCAGCCTCTGCTGTCGTTTTGGCCACTGTCGCGTAGTCCCTCGCGTGCCTTGCACTCGTGCGCGCGCCTGTCTCAAAACGCACGCCCTTGGTGTCGTTTTGGCCTGACCTCCAGCCGCCTGCCCCGCCTGGCTTCCTACCTAGAAACTGTGACTTTCAAGCCTACTTCCCGACGACCGTATGTCCTCCTCCGGTAGCTTTTCGGCGAACTACGACCACCTTTCTCTTCCTCTACACACCCTCTAGCTAACCATCGGAGCGAAATTCCCAGAAACCCTTTAGATCATAAGATACAAGTCCACAAAGTTGGCTTCTCAACACTGTTTTCCTAAAACCCAGATTCTACCTATCTCTCAACCCAAATTCCAGCCACTTTTCCGGCCACCTCCGGTGGTTTTCCTGCAAACTAAAACAACCAAACTTTATGCCAACATACCCTCTATCGTTCCATATAGCCCAAACTCACACATACATCACCAATTGGAAGATATAATCCTCCAAAGTAGCAACCTTAAAACTGACTAAAATCCAGAATTTTTTTCTTCTTCTCCAACCCTTTTCTACCCAATAACACTTCTAATCAACTCATAAACATCCTAGGAACACATTAAAACTGTTGGATTGAAAGTTTTGCTTGATTTTCCCTCTTTTCTCTCTTCTTTTCTTTCTTTCTTTTCCTTTTTCTTTCTTTCTTCTTCTTCCTCTCTTTTTCAACGTTTCTCACTCAATTTCCCTTGCTGTCCAGCCTCAATTCCTATCTCTCCAGGACCTACTACAAGTCCCAAACAAAGGTCCAGCAGCTACTTTCTATTTTGCACACTAATCTTAAGTCTTTTGCCCTTAAACCTTACTTAACCTTAAGGTTTTCTTTCTTCACCTACTTCAATCTTTCAACCTTAAATTCTAGCCTATAATTACACTCTAGCACCAATTTTAAATACATTTTGGTGTTAAAATAATACATATAACACATGTCTGAAGTTTCATAAAAATCGGAATCCGAAAATTGGTCGCGACTCGATCAGTGCCCTAAACCGAGCCCTAAACCGAGTCCGAAACCTCGATGATTTTTGCAGAACCAAAACTGTACGACATCGTCACAAAATGAGGTTTCCAAAACTCTTTAAAACATGTTAATAAACACATATCAAAATATCAAAATCATTTGGTTTATATTTTACGCGATTCCGGCATTTTTCAGTCGCGCAGGCCAAAAAGCCCTAATTAGCTTCGTTCGTGTCTTTCGACGGAAAACGAGCCTAAAACATAGCTTATTTTTCTTATCCAAATCCTATATTATCATATTCAAATCATATAATCCATAATTAACTTAATTTCAAATCAAATCATGATGCATTTTAAATGAAAATACACGTAATGCATGAAAATGACGTCGGAATGACGTAGGGTTATGTTAAGGGTGTCACAAAAACTTCCCACTATTGTTGGATGAATCTCTCGCTGTTGTTGAGAGGCTTTGTTTGTAGAAACTCGCCCACTGTTGTTGGAAGCATCTCTTACTATTTTTGAGAGGATTTGTTTGTAGAAACCGCCGGCTGTTGTTGGAAACATCTCTTGCTGTTGTTGGAAACATCTCTCGTTGTTGTTAAGAGGCTTTGTTTGTAGAAAACCGCCTGCTATTATTGGAAGCATCTCTCGCTGTTATTAAGAGGCTTTGTTTGTAGAAACCCGTCCGCTGTTGTTGGAAACATCTCTCACTGTTGTTTAGGCTTTGTTTGTAGAAACTCGTCCATTGTTGTTGGAAGCATCTCTCGCTAGTTTTGAGAGGCTTTGTTTGTAGAACCCTGTTCGCTGTTGTTGGAAGTATCTCTCGTTGCTGTTAAGAAGTTTTGTTTGAAGGAAACTGTTGACACTCAATTTTTGCCCTAAGGAAAAATCAAAAAGAGAAGAATTGAATTAAATATTTTTCATTTAAGTTTTTATTTTTTAATTTTAGTTTAATTGAATGAATATTTTGTAATTAGAATTTTTTTATTATTTGTATTTGTATCTTAAAAATTAAAGAGAAAAAATGAAATGAAAAATGAGAAGGAAAAAATTAGGAAAAAAGGAGAAAGAAAAGTAAAAAGAGAAATTTGAAAGAAAATAGAAGAAGAGGGGACAAATTGAAAGAAGAAAGAAAAAGAAAATGGTGAAATTAAAGAAAGAAGGAAAGAAAAGGGGCTAAAAAAGGAATTGAAAGAGAAAAGGAATGATGAAAATAAAATAGGAATCAAATGTTGAATCGAACCAGAATTGGTTCGATTCAGAATTCTCTCCTCTGGTTTCATCTACTCAAAACATGAAAATTTGGCTTAAACGACGTCGTTTCTTTAAGTAATGAAACAGCGCCGTTTCATTAAGTTAGAACACAGTGTACAGGTCAAACCGACGTCGTTTTACATTCAGGAAAAACAAAAAAAATAAAATAAAAGTGTTGACGCTTGATTTTCGCCCCCGAAAAATAACCGATTATAATCAATGTTCCAAGCTCGAGATATCCAGAATCCTATTCAATTTACAAAAAAAAAAGAAAAAGAATGATTTTTTATTTTAATCTTAAATGACAATTTTAAGATTAAAATGGTAAATGTTTAATATTCTTATTTTATTTTTAATTGATATTGATTTTGATTTTTTAATTGTAGTGTATTTAAAATTTTAATTGTTTATTAATTAAAAAAATTAATTAATTAGAAGGGTTAATTGGGAAAATTTGAAGAGAATTAAGAAAAGGATTAAATTGAAGAAGAATAAAAGAAGAGAGAAAATTTGAAAGTGAAAAGAAAAGAAAGGAAGGGCCCAATTGAAATGGGAAATAGAGAAGAGGGGGCCGAAGTATAATTCTGGAAAATAGTGAGGAGAAGGGCGGAAGGCTGAGAATTGAAGACTGAAACGACATGTCGTTTTGGCTAGGGAGGAAACGAGAAATGAGAAGTTGCTGCGTTTGGTTGAAATGCAGAAAACGACATGTAGTTTTGATGATAAGGAAGCAAAAAAAAAAATCAAAACGCAGTTGTCCCTACGTTTTGATAACGAAATGAAACAGAAAGAAAACGGGGAAGTAGAGATTGAACAGAGGAAACTGAAAATGAAAACAGAAAGGAATTAGAACAGAAACGAAAAAACCTAAACCTCCCAATTAGTAATGAACCAGATCGAACCAGAAAGGAACAGATAAAGGAGGAGAGAGGAGATACATCATCCTTTGAAAGCCTCTGAGGGATGACAACGGACAATGGAGACAGAAAGTAAGGCAAAAGAGAAAAAGTAGAAGAAAAAGGAGATAAGATGAAACGAGGCGAAGGGATTGAAAAGGATTGATGGGCGGCTGTCGGCCAGAGGAAGGGACGTGGTTAGCCAGAAGCCCTCGAAGGCTTCCCTTGAAAAGGGAAGTTCTGGAGCAGAGAAAAAGGGGGGGGGGGGGGAGAGGCTTCCTGGAGAGCATTCTAGAGAGAGCTTCGAAAAAAAGAGAAAAACGGTAAGCAATTTTAGGGTTTCTATCCTTAGAGCATTGGGATTTTCTGTAATTGGGAGAATTAGATTCTAGGGTTTCAGATTTCAATCGAGAAATTAAGGTTTTCCGTTTGTAAAATTAGGGATTTAGAAAATCAAAATTGATTTGTTTCTGGATTTCAACATTTCTGTAAAGAACTAAGCTTGAAGCTATGAAGATTCTGGATTTCTTTCAATTGCAAATTGGAAAAATTTTTTGAGGTACCTTTAAATTGTTCTTTTAGTTTTAATTTCCTTTGTTACTGAATGGTTGCTTGTTTCCGTTGTCTGGATAGTTGAATATTCCCTTTAGTATTTCTGTTTTTCTTTTTAATCTTTGTTTTATGAAGTACATGGTGTTAAGGTACTTAGTCTTGTTTAGTTCAGAATAGTGTTTTTTCTCTATTGATTTTAACTTGGATGCTATAATTGATAAACAATTCTGTCCCTGTTAGATGTTTAAGTCATAGCTTGGCATGCTACTGTCATGAATAAGATGTTCAGTTTTTTGGGATTCTGATAATCAAAATTTAGGAGTCCAGCTACTGTAACTTAGTCTCCTATCTTGTTAAAGCTTGTTGATATCAGTTTGTCCTATTCAATTTTCAAATCTGGTAAAAAGTTCACCTTGCTCTTGCTGTTTGTTTAATCTTCAAATGCTGGTCTCTATAAATGAGAAATGAGATGATTTAGCTGGATGTTGATGATCATCACTAATCTGTTAAGTGTTGCATACTGAGGTTTTAAGTTGCAGAATTTGGTTTCTTCTTCGTGTTGCCATCCCTGTCAGTTTGCATTCAGCCTGGTTATGAATTAAAGATTCATGTATAATCTTAAAGATTGATTCCTCATGTTAGATCTCTGCCTTGTTCTGGCTCTTATTTTCAAAACTGTATTGCATGATTTGGTTTGATATTTGGTACCCATATGTACTAAGGGTACTGTGTCAGCTTGTCAAGTCAGAAACCAATCCCTGGTTCTTGATCTTTATGGTCTTTATAATATGTATGATGCTAGCATATTGTTAAAATATATGAACAAGAACCATGCAGGGCAGACTGGTGGGTTGAAACCACCCTAGTCCAGTAGGCTCCAGTCAAAGGAACCCTTGCCTTTTGCTTAGCTGAAGAATAATTTTATTTGAAACCTGTTTTCTGCTTTGATTCATATTCTGATTGGGTTCATCACTTGCCTTTGCTCATTTGGTCTAGACTGTCCAGGAGCTTGTTGTCTTGGTGTATGTTTGCTGCTACTGCTGTGTTGTTGTTTAGCCTCTATTCTCAAACCATCTTGTGTTGGTGGTTCTGTTATCTTCTGCCTATGTAATGCATGATGGTCTAATTTGTTTTGATGTTTCATTTCTGGGTTGATTCATTGAATTGAATGAATGCTCATCATGTCATTTTTGCATATAATGAAATGATGAAGATTAATTCGGAATATCTTGTCCTACTTTGAACCCATTCTCATAGTAAGTTTAAAATATACAAAACCTGTTTATCATTCATTTACAAGTTTTGTTGCTCCTAGGCTAGCTTGTACAAAACCTGTTTACAACAAATGTTCATTAACTGCAGTTTCATATTTTGTCCTTCAGAATATGTTTTCAAGTTTTTACCTATAAAGTCAGTCTGAGAATTTTGTTTAAGTTGTTTGGTTTGTGTTGGCTATCTTTGTGGTTACCATTCATGATAGGGACTGTTTTATAAAACTACTAATACATGAATTGTTTAATAAATATGTTTTCTCCATTGGATTCAGATTAGGGTAAATTGTTACAATTTTGCATGAAAACTTTGAGTATTGGAAGTAGGGGGGCAGAATCGTAATTTATTAGAAATCAAGGACTAAGTTGGAAATTTTGCATTATTTGGCTTATGTTTTTGGAATTTACATGTTTAATTGTTTGATTAGTCAGTTTGGCATGAATAAGGGCCTGTTTGGTTAAATCCTGAAAAATAGGGACCAAACCGTAATTTTTTGAAAATACGAGAACCAAATCGTGATTTTCCATATTTGAACCAAATTGCTAATTTGATGCCTTCTATGCGTTTATAAACTGTTTTAAGCCAATTTTGCAATGAAAAATTACATTTGGGGCTGTTTTGTAAATTTTGCAAAATATGAGGACTAAAATATAATTTTGCATGATTTGCTTTTAAATGTTGAATTGACATGCTTTACTTGTTAAATGGTTGTTTTTGAGATTATGGTATGTTTAGGGACCTTTTTGGTAATTTTTGAAATTTCAGGGTCTAATTCGTAATTTTTCCACATTTGCCTTAAATTGTTTATTTTGGGCGTCGGGTTTTAATTCGGGGATTAAATGGGTAGAATATAAATTTTAGGATTCGTTTGTAATTATTTTCTCCAGAATCGGAGAAAGAATATTTTAGAACTAAGGGTTGTTTTATTTTCCGCAATTTAAATTCTCGTAATTTATTGCTTTCTGTTATGTAATTGCGCAAACAACTTTTATCACCGATTTAGGAACATCGCTAGTCGGCTTTTCAAAATAACAGTCTTAACTTTGAATTTTTTGGAAAACTAAAATTGGTTTCAGAGGCCGGTAAATTCGGGCGTTAGTCGAAATAAAATTTCGGCTAACATACCTTACCCTCTTACCTGGAATTTTTGGTTCGGATTTTGCCTTATCCTAAAATTAAAAACGGAGTCAATTTTCAAAATGAAATTTTGGTTTTTCTAAAAGTCGGTTCCCGAATGGGTAGCGAGTCAAAATGATTTTAAGACCGACTAGCTCGACACCAAACCTAAAAAATGCTTTATCACTTTAAAACAAATTTTTATCTTTTCGGCTGATAAACCGGAAAGTCGTTTTATCTTTTCAATTTTTCTAGGAATTAGAGAATTCGAAATTCTTTGTAAAATTTGGGTATTCTGGTTGTAAATTGGAGATTTTGGGTTTGAGTTCCTAATTTCTTGATTGCCTTTGTTTCTGGTTTTGATTCCAAAATTAATTTGGGATTAGGGATCAGTTCGGGTATACAGTTTAGATAAATTCTATTTCTTCACTTTTCATTGTAATTTGCTGTATGAGAGAATCTTAGAATTGAAAGAAATTTGGCTTCTGTAATGGTGGAAATTCTATCTTAAGCTTGGAATAGAGAACTAAGGATTTGAGGTAAATCTTTGAATTCCTCCTTTTATTTTTTATTCGATTCTGCCCTTCTATATTGAATTTTTCTGTGGTTATCTTTGCAATTTTAAAATGGATGAATTAACTTAGGATCCTAGACGAGTATTAGATTAGTTCTGCTCTGTGTGTCTTAGTTTCTATCTTCAATCATTTATTCTACATCTTTCTTATGTTTAAACTCATGTTTGGGAACTGGATTAATAAATGACATTTTAGTGATTTTCTGCTAAATTTTTGTTTTTGTTGTTGTGTTCACTTTACCTTAAATTAGGACTGTTTTTGTTTTTGGATTTCTATCTAGCCATTTCTGTTTTTGAAGGTTGTTCAATTTAAAGTGTTAAGGCCATTCTTATGTTTGTGTATATGAAAAATTGGTTTTTCTATTTTTCAGTTTTTGATCGAGCTCCTATTTTCTGCATTGTTATTCATAATTGTAGTAACTCAAATGTTTTTCTTTCTTTTCTGTGTTTATAAGTTATATTTTTTGGGCTTCAGTCATTCTCCTTGTTTTGATTTCTTGAGTCATATTTTAATCCAAAAAAGGTCAAAGTCTTCTCAGCATCTTTCATTGATGTTGATCAGGCTGTGTTAGGGAATCTTGTCTTTAGTTTTTGTTGTCTCTACTTCAATGTTCAAAAATTGGTTTTAGTTCCAATGAGTAAAGAATGAAGGTTTTTTTATACAAATATTTTTTTTTGCATGATATTGCTTGGGTGAGAATTTGGTTGTCTTGATAGTATTATTGCTTCCAGTTTTGGTAAGGTCATGCATTGCCATGTTTCAAACCTTCACTACTGCCTACCGTTTTAACTTCATATTCCTTTCCCATCTGTTGGTCTTGGCCTGCTTTTGTTTTTCTGATTTTAGGTATGTCTTCAATTGTAGTTCCTTTATATTGTTGCAATCTATAAGAGGTCTTAAGAGTTTAGTTAGTCCTGGTCTTGTCTATTCTCTAATGTTAAATGATTAATTGTGTTGATCAAACTTTTACTGCTGTTGGCTTAGAGATAGGAAGGATTTTGTGTTCCTCAATGCTAGTGTTTATTGAACTTGAGGGGATCAATTATTAGTGTTTATGTGTTGCAATGAAACTGATACCAATGCCCATATTAAGTTTGAAAAGGTTGTTGCTGTTTTCATTCAATCTGTCAAGTTGAGAAACTTAATGTTACTACTGCAACAAACTATCTTGAATGGTCATAGGCTTATCTATGACAGTTTATTCATGTTAGGTACTGTTTGGTGAAATTAAGAATAAATTGAATGATTGTTCTGCATCTTATGCACTTATGAATGTTTTGGCAATTCCTTTTGTTTAGGGCTGATTAGGTAATTATGCATATGCCATGGATTGATTTGGGTGATTCTCAGTGTTTAGGGTCTTTTACATAAAGAAATGCATGTGGCAGGACTGTTCTAATAAATTATATTTTAGGGGCTGTTTTGTGAATTTTCATATGTTTAGGTGTTAATCTGAAATTTCACTCGTATAGAAGTTGTTTGTGGTAATTATGCATGACTAATAGGTTATTTGATGATTTGCATGCCACAGGGACCATTTTGTAATTTTTAATGTTTAGGGACTTTAAAGTAATTTTACATCAAATGGGCGGTTTTATTAATTTAATGGGCTGCTTGAATGGTTTTCACATATTTTCAGGATTGTTTGGTAAATTTTCAAAATTTAGGGACCGAATTCATAATTTTCCAAACTTAAAGGATCTTTTAAGTAATTTTACTTATTAAGGACCGTTTTTATAAAACTTATTTGTATCATGGGCTGTTTTAGTGAGTTTGGCATATTTTGGGACAAATTAGTAATTTTTTCAAAAATGTAAGGACCTTTTCATAAATTTCCCAAATTATAGGGACTTTTCTGTAATTTTGCATGCTTGTTTCAAATGTTTAACTTTAATGCATTTTGGGATATTTTTGTGTTTTAATAATAAATTTTGGGTCTAAAAAGGTAGAATGTAATTATTTAGGACTTTTTTGTAATAATTTTCTCTCAAAAGGAGAAAAATAATTAGATTTAGAATATGGATGATTTAATTTTCTATACTTTTATTTCCACAATTTATTGCTTTCATGAATAAATATTTTTTCTAAAAATGATTGAAAAATGCCAATTAGGAGCATCGCTAGATTAGAACACACAATGACTTTTCTTTTTAAGATTAACTTAAATTTTGAAAATTAAACAAACTTAAAAGGCCGGTTTTGTCGGGTAACGATGTAAGTAAAACTTAGATCATCGTACCTTACCCTCTTACCAATAATCTCTAAATTTTGACTAGTGCCTTTTTGAAAATTAAAATAGAATCATATTTCTTGAAAATTAAAATTGGTATCCCGAAATCAAGTGGTGACTCTAAAACCTTTTTGAGACCGACTTGCTCGGCACGTGCATCCAAAAAAATGTTTTATCACTATCATTCGTAATAAAACCAAATCAATCATCATCAGAAGCCACCCCATTGTTGGAAGGATCTCTGCTGTTGTAGAGAGGTTTTGTCTATAAAAAACCGCCCGCTGTTGTTGAAAGGTCTTTGTTGGAGGAATCTCTCACTGTTATTGAGAAGTTTTTCTTTTTTGGCTTTTCACTTTTGATTTTTTGATTGTTGACTCCCCTAACACATAGGGTATTTTATTCCTGTAAAATTTGAACACAAATATGCAGATGCGTTGATAGTCAAATGCATGTATGCATGGCTTTCCAAATTCAATGGCTACGGGTTGTGAAATCGTCCAGGGCGACGCAAAGTTCACAATTGACTTCTCAGAGGATCCCGTTTTAGGACCTGTTAGATAGCTTTTCTATTTCTTTTGTCATTGAATGCACTGCATCCATTCCTGACACTTCTTTGAATGTCCTTCTCAGATTCCTTGTGTTTGAGCCTTTTTCGCTGCCATACTTTTCTCATGCCCCCAAGGCTTTCTTATCTTTCTTTCCGCGAGTCCATTGCTCCTTGACTGGAGCAATCAATCCATTTTTCCATTTAGGAGCTTCCCGATCTTTTAGAAGGCAAACTTATTGTACTTCTAAAAACAGTCTCTTTAACCATTGGAGGGATTGTTCAACACAACACATTTCAGGATTTTTATCTTTATATTGGTAGTTTCATCAGGATAATTAACATTACTTCAAGTTGTTATAAGTTTCTCAAACTCACAACTTCTCTCATGTGTTTGAAAAGGGTTATTGTGTGTGCACTCAATGTTCATCGCGTTGAGCTAAGAGTGACCATAGGTTACTTCGAAACCTAACCTCCACTTGTAGTGGTTGTAAATTCAAATCAAAAGGTCTTTTAGTTGGTTGTAATGGGCCTAGCTCAAAGTTGGTTAAAATAGGATAGTTTGGTTTATTTTGAAAGAATCACATTTTAGTGAACTACCTGAAGCATTATCAGCTTTTTAATTGAGAGTATTTCTCTTCTTTAACGTGCTTTATTTCTTAAGATTTTTTCTAACTCTTTCTTATTTCTAGCTTTAATTCTTTTCTTATTTTCTTTTCACTTTCTTTCTTTTGTTTTTGATTTTCTCTTTTTGTTTTTCATGTTTTGACTACATTTTCCTTTTCACTTTTCTTTTATTTCTTCTTCTTTATTATTTTTTTTTGACTTTATTCTTTATTATTTTTTTCCTTAGGTCTTTCCTTAGGATTCTTACTTATGTGATTCTTCAAAAGGGTAATTGAGAAAATTATTTTCTTTTAGCTAATTTATTGTATGGTTTTAGAAATGACCAATTCATTTTAGGTTAGAATGAGTTCATCTAGAGGCTTATTTAAGTGGGTCGAATTTTTAAGCTGAATGGTTATTCCTAATTTGCCTTTACCATTTTTGAAATTTGCAACCCTAACTTAAGCCTAGGAAGGTTGCAAAACATGTTCTAAGACTCTTAACCTGAGCATGTGTGTGAACCCTTACCGAAAGGAAGGTCCCTTTGAGCCGCCGAGCCCGCCCACGAAGGGTCGGGTTGGCCAGGGATGTTCCATCGGGGTGAATGTGTGTGTGTGTAGAGTCGCCACTTAATTTATTTTGTTAAAGGGGAAAATTAAAAAAGAGCCCCTAGTGACTCCGTTTTGCGATTAACCTATTTCTAAGTTAATCGCCCCAATGGATGAATAACACTAATCTTCGAACCCGAGGTGGATTCGGAGGTTATGTCATGCATTCATCTCAATGATTTTTCTCCTTAATCTATGTTATGCAAGAATGAAGAAATTTGAAAGGATAGTGGGTGGACCTACTATTCGAGGTTAGATATCGAATATGCCTACATACTCTCGTTTGAATGAGAAATCAAGGTCAATGTAGTTCGAACTTGCTTATTCAAAGGCATGATGAAGGGGTTGGATGCATGTATGCATGCTATAAGTGTGTGAAAGTGATTTAGGCCTTTTGGCCGAAAAAGGGAGTTTATCGACGTCCGTGGTCGAAAAGGGAGTTTATCGACTTCCATGGTCGAAATGTGTGAAATTTAGGCCTAGTGGCTGAAAAAGGAGTTTATCGACGTCCATGGTCGAAAAGTGTGAAATGTAGGCCTAGTGGTGAAAAAAAGGAGTTTATCGACGTCCGTGGTCGAAATGAGTAAAATGTAGGCCTAGTGGCCGAAAAAGGAGTTTATTGACGTATGTGGTCGAAATGTGTGAAATGTAGGCCTAGTGGCTGAAAAAGGAGTTTATCGACGTCCACAGTCGAAAAGTGTGATTTTTAGTATTTCCGCTGGTGTTGACGCTCAATTTGTGCACCCCCGAAATAACCGAGGATGATAAGAGCTCCGGGCTCGGAATTTCTAGAATTCCTACTCAGCTCGTTTTTCCTCCTTTTCTAAAAATATTTTCCAATGTTTTGGTCCTTGATGCATTTTAATGAATTCTCAAAATTCCCTTCTAATTGCTAAAAAATATATATGTTTGCCAATGTGTTTTTATTTTTCGAATTGCAAAAAAAAAATATAAAAAGAAGAAAGATAAGAAAAGAATTTAAAAAGAATGATTTGTGATTTTAATCTTAAAAAATCAATTTTAAGATTAAAATGGAAAATGTTTATATTTTATTTGTGTTTTCGATTTTTAATCGGAATATGTATTATGTTTTTAATTTTAATTAATTTGAAAAATTAATTAGAAGGGATTAATTGAGAAAATTTGAGAATAGAGAAAAGGATTAAATTGAAAAGAATTGAAAGTAAAAGGAAATTAGAAAGGAAGGAGGGACCCGATTGAAAACGGGCCTAAAGAATTGTGGGTCAAAATAGAAATTTGAAAATTGCTGAGGAGGAAAACAGAAGGGCCAGAAAAAAGAGGCCAAAACGGTGTCGTTTTGGTTTAATGAAAAACAAAAAAAATAAAATAAAAGAGAACAGACGGAAACGGATTGAACTGAAGAGAAGAAACAGTCGAAGGTTAAACAGAAAGCCTTCGAAATTGAATCAAAGAGGACCCTAACAGAGATTGTGAACGAAAGAGGAGAGGGAGACGGAATGGAAACAGTGAATCGAAGGAGAGGCAACAAGCTTTTGAAGGAAGCTACCCTCGACAAACTCTGAAGGATGAGGACAGACGATTGAGACAGAAGTGGGCTCGAGGAAGACTGAAGAAGAGGCTTCGAGTGGACTCGTCGACGGCTCCAGTCAGAGAGGAGACGTGGCCAACCTGAGGCCACGGGTGCTTCCCTTGAAAAGGGAAGAAACGTCTACAGACAGGAGGGGGGAGGATTTTCGAAGGGGGAGAGAAGAAATCAGAGAGAGAGTTCTGGAGTGGGGCTTCAGAAATTGTAAGCTTTCTGTTCTTAGATTTAGGGTTTCAATTCCTTTTCTGGATGCGAGGGTTTGGGATTGAATTTGATTTCTGTAATTGGGAATTAGGATTTTTGATTTAGGAATTGGGAACTAGGGTTTCCTTCTGTAAATTGGGGATTTGGTAATTGGGGGTTCGAAACACAAAATTAGATTTAGGGGTTTGCTATTACTGCTGTAAAGATTCAACAATTGATGTAAAGATTCTCTGGAATTCAAATAAAAGCTTGGAAAGCATTTTATTGAGGTATTCTTCTGTTTCTGTTTCTGTTTCCAATTTAAATCTTTACTTTCTGTTTGTAATGTTTGATTTCATTTGGGAACCTGACTGATTAACGTTTGATTTTAACATATTATTGTCTTCGGTTCAATGTGTTGAAACATATATGGGAAACAGATTGGCTGGTTCGATTGCTAGTTGTTTTCTTCCTGTTTTTGATTCATGATTCTGAACATCTTCTGGTTTGGTTTTGTTCCTGTTCCTTCTGAAGTTTGGTATGATGAGTGTTGTTTGGATGTTGATGTATTAAGTTTAAAACTTTTTCTCTGCTATGCTTTGAAAATAATGCTTCTAGACTGCTGCTATGAACAGATTAAATCTGTTCCGAATGCTGAGTGTTGCTTGGGTTATACAGTCTAGTTTGTGACACCCCTGACCAAAAGCATACGTCATTTTGACGTTATTTCACGCATTTCATGCATTTTTATTTAAATGCATCAGAGTATGACATGCTACATGACATTTACATGAAATAATTTAATTGAGAAACAATTATAAATGAGTTAAAAATGATAAACAAGAGTGGTTCTGAGTTCGTTTATCGTCGAAAGACATAAACGGAGCCAATTAGGGTTTTTGGCTTGTGCGATCGAAAAATATCGAAAACGCGCTATATTTTAAAGAAAATGAATTTAATGTGATTTTATGTGTTTTCATGTGTGATTTAAAGGGTTTTGGGACCAAAATTATACGACGACGTCGTACGGTTTCGGTTCCGCAAAAATTGTCGAGGTTTTGGTTGGGTTTAGGGCACTGACCGAACCGCGAAAAATTTTCGATTTCCGATTTCTACGAAATTTTATACACGTGTTACAATTTATTTTAACGCTGAAAACGAATTTGTAGCTGCTTTTGATTTGGTTTGGTGGGTGATATTTGAGAAAGGTGAGATTGAGAAAGTGTGTAAAAGAAAATAGGGTTAATGCTTAAGAATAGGTTTATTAATATATTATAAGTAGATATTTTGTATGAATAGGGAATTTTGAATGAGTGGACTGAAATGGCTCATTTTGTATGGCTGGATAGAGGGGAATGAAAAGGGATGCAGGCTGGGAACAAAGAAAGAGAAAGGGAAAAAGGACGAGAGGAAAGGGAAAGAAGAAAGAAAGAGAAAGTGTGGGAGAAAAAGAAAATTTGGTGAGAAAACCTTCCATTCAATCTGTTACTTAAGCTTTTGGGGTGTGTATTAAGTGTTTAAAAGTGTTAGATAGAGAAGAGAGGGGCTGGAATTGAAAGAAGAACGAAAACACAATTTTTAGGTAACATTTCTGGGTTTATGGAAGTTTCGGGATAGGGACTTTGAGGCCGTTTATTTTCAATTTGAGAGTGCATGGGGAGATTTGGCTCCGATGGTCTTGTAGAGGAAGTGTAGGAGAAGAGAATCATAGCTTTAGTTCACAGGAAAACGGCCGGAGGTGGTCGTAACGACCGTCGGAAGTTGGGAGGAAAATAGGCAAAAACTAGATCTGGGTATAAATCAGTATGGGGAGCCAACTTTAGGCCACCATATCTTTTGATCCAGACATCCATTGGAAATTTGGCTCCGATGAAACGATAGAGGGTGTGCAGGGGAAGAGATTGGTAGTCTTAGCTTGCCTGGAGGTGGCCGGAGGAGGATGTACGTTTGCCTGGAAGTTGGGTTGAGGAGTAGGATTTCGGGATGAATAGTGTTGGCTGGAGGTTGAAGAGAGTTAAAACGCACGAGGGTTCCGCGTTTTGACCCTCTGGAGCGCGTCCAAAACGGCAGCAACCGGCCGCATTTTGGTTAAGTGATTCTCGGCCAAAACGCATGACAGCCCTGCGTTTTGGGCCTTTTTGCGCGCCTAGCACCTGCAGTTTGGTACATTTCTGTTTTAACCCTGAACTTCCTGCCGTGTTGCATTTAGGTCCTTTTGGGCAATTTTGCAAATATTTTTAATTACAGATTGGCCCTTGAATTTATAAATGCTTATATTTTTAACCTAGAAACTTATATAAATTGCGATTTAGCCCTACCAGCCTAATTTCGACGTCCTGCATCCGTTTTTGGTGTCGGAAATTTATTTTGAGACTGTTTTAAGGTTGAAAACTCAAATTTAAAATGTTTTGCTAAAGAATTTAATTATGGAATTGAATGTAATTAATTAAATGGTTAGTTTAAATTTGGAATTGGATTTAATAATTATAAATGAGTTAAATTATGATTATTATGTGTTAAATTGAATTTTTTAATTATTTCTATATTGACGTATAATGATTTTAAAGCCATAAATTTTTGAGATATGGATTTAAACGATAGAATTTATTGGTTCAAAATTGAAACACTAATAAATTGGAAAATTAAGC